>LUCM01006749.1:9714-20456 GCA_008360955.1 Fasciolopsis buskii
AGGGCGGCAGTGTAAGTGGCACGTTCCCAGTAACTGTCGAAGAGTGAGTATCTGGTCGATGCAACCTCGACCTGGACGAAATCCTGCCTGCTGTTCGCGGATATCGCTCTCGCGAATTGGTGTCAAAGGATGCACCATTATCGAAGCGAAAACCATAGTATCTATCGGAATTAAACTAATATCACGATGATTACTACAGTTACTCCGTGTGCGCTTCTTAAAAATGGATACAATCAGTGACTCATCCTACGATGACGGAATACGCTCCCTGTTCCAAATATCACGAAGCAAAAAAGTCTACGTTGCTGCTCGTCGTAGTTCTTAGTTCCTCGGATAGTTTCTGCTCATAGCTATTACAAACAGCCGAATCACGCGGACGTTTCACGGCCAGTCGGGTTTGTATCCTGCATCGATGGCCACTGAGCTGTAGCGAAAATCGCATTAAAATTAGCGCATTGTCCGGATCGACGTACGTTGTCCAGTACGATCTACAGTTCTGGACAGAACCGCGCCAGTGGAAGATTGCTGCAATACGAACGATCTGGCTCAGAGTACCTATCGAGTCAGAGCACCATGTCGCCGTGCGACGTGCACTATTCAGGAAGTTCCTAATTGACAGGAATAAATTATTGGCCGCACTGAATTGGAGAAACCTCTCTCGGTTATCTGTTTGCTGAGCAGGCAAGACGCACCACCTAAACGGACTTCCGACGCGCTACGTTTCTTATTTTGTGTATTACAATCACGTGCCACCGCTACGATGTCAGAGCGCTTGCTCTTACAAACAAAAGTTACGAGTTCGCCATAAAATCGGTCTTTTTGTATGTCAGTGCTGTAGTTTGTTGTTGCGCACGCCGAGATGACAAATAAAGTGCGCTTCATCCATCTATCTTTCCGGACGCCCACTGATCTGTGCAGTCTCATGGCATACAAACGACTGAGCTGCTAACTCAGATCAACCCCCGACTGGGAGGATCAAGAGATTACTTCATCAGGCCTCTACCCATTGACCTTCCAAGCATGATTTGATCTTTGGCTTGAGATAAGCCAACTTGTATAGCTCTTTAAGTCATGGTGGCATACAGGCCGTCACACCACGTCAAGGTGCAATCTCGTTGTTGGTATTTAACTGCCATCAAGCCTCGATATCTTGTCCGTGGGTTTGAGTGTGCCTGTGTGTATGCTTAGTTTGGGCCAGTTGCTTTGGTGACGTGCCGAGCGTAGCGAATACTTTCGCTGGAATATCGCATTGGTGACTGTATATGCGCCAGTAGTGAGTAGAGTTGAGTTGACCCCACGACAAGTTAGCACACATCTGGCGAATCCTGGCAAATTCTAACTACCGACAACACTGTCAGTAGAGCAAATGAGATTGCGGTTATTACTCTGAAATGCGAAACTAAGCGCCTTTACGCTGACTCCGTGAACAGCCATCCTACGAAGTAATGCCAGTTTCTTTTAGGTTTAAAAAGCTGGGATTCAGTATTTGGAGTAAGTGGTGTATTTACAGTTCATAACTTTTGGGATTTACCTTAAGTGCTCACAGGAGAAGAGTCTTTCACTTCCAACTGCCATTTGGCTGGGTTGCTTTTGAGTGAATGAATAGAAATCGTTAAGGAATGCTTGGTGAGGGAATAAACTATAAAATCTCCAATCTGTGGATTTAGTGAAAATGTGCAAAATCCTCCCAGGGACCGATTAGGGACACGAAGTGACAATATCTGTTGCCACAGTGTGAATTCCATATTTCTGTAGTGCATATACATTCAATTCATAAGTTAATATTTAACGGCTGGAAGCTTTTAATTTGCTTGGCCAACTGACTTATCTCGAACCGTCTGTGTCCAACTGACCGCTGAAATTCATGGCCTTACTCTGTAGTTGTTTTATTCTTTTTTTAATTAATGACACCATTGCTATCCACCACACCCTAACCGGGGCTTGACCTAGAGATGAGCAAGATCAACTCCGTAGGATGGTAATAATGCCCTCGATTTCTACGAATAAATTAGTTGCCTATCATGACAGTGGTGTATGACCATGAGAACCACATTGACTAATGGCCACTTAGACATGGATTGTCGGTGGTAAACGGTTGAGAGCCATCTCTGAGGCAACAGCGGAAGTGATGGCTCATCTTAGGTAGAACCATCTAGTGATATGCAATAGATATGCATTTCTGGTAGTTTCTGAGCCGAACAAAAACAATGGTGCCCTGCTTGCCTAGTTTTCAGTGGTGAGTTAATCGTGGCTTCTGCCTCATGAATCCTTTGTATGTGTAATATACGATGTCGCTGGATGGAAAATATTGGTAGATTCCTATTTCGCATTGTTTTTTTTTCGTTTGCATCCCTTTACGTCCCGCGAAACATTTCAACCGTGTGTCTAGCTGCTTGGATGCCCCGCCCACAATGGTCACATTGCCCACCGGGATTGGAATATTTGACGCAAATAAACCAGTTGTTAATCAAGCAACAAAAAGAACTTCTTGAAGGTAAGCGATAAGGTAAAGTGTTTGCGTGCATGGCCATGCGTTGGATTTTGTTTCGAGTGCCGAATTTGATTAGAGCTTCAACAGAGCACCATATATTTTCTATCGGAGACGGATGATCATGCGGTGTCAAAACTTCGACGTGGTTTCCGCATGACTAGTTAAAGTTTAATACTACAGAATGGGCCATGTTCTGTAAGAATTCGTCTCACATTCAAATTGGTTCGTGATCTTAGTCAAATACATGCTGTGCAATGATCATGGCTTTGTCAACCGCTTTTGCGTATGTTTATATATCACCGGAATCATGGCCAAAGATGAAACCAATAAGTAAAGAAGAAGAATGAAAAAGAAACAATGCACAGAATTCACCACACACGGTAGTTCTACTAGTTCCCATCTCCACATCATCCGCGATCTACGATTCACCTGTAGGATTTATATTACTCGGTTGTCCAAACCGAAGTAGAGGGTTGTCTTAGGATATCTTATCCCGAGCCTTTGACTGAGTGCTCTAATCCACAAGGCAGCAGGACGATCTGGATGTCGCGTAAACCACTGGGAAGCAGTAAATGATGGTGTTCAGTAAACCCTTTCGCTATAGCTGCTGGCAGGCATATATGCTTATATGCACTTATTATGTGACTTAATTAGGCTGGGGTTACCAAACCAAGAACAATAATGTGTTCGTGACCAAGTTGATTCGTTTGCCAATTTCATTGAGAATTAGATTTCTCGTTAATTTTGAAAACCTCACGGTCTAAGCCACCTGACAGTTTCAGAATTAGGTAGAAAGGCTTTTGGTTCGTTTGTTTTCATCCTCGATAAACTCGAGTTGCTTTTCTCTCGTTGACAAAACTCTTGCAGTTTGCACTGCACATTGTTGAGTATTTTGACTTAAAAACGATTGTATTTTTTCATACCTACCTCATGATTGCAATACTTACAATTGCCTCTGGTCAGGTATTCTTAGTGTTCAATTTTTATCGCTGTAGGCCTTTGTCAAGTGGAAGATAATGGCATTCATTGTACACGTTTTAGTACCGAAAAACGGCGTCTTTCAAAAAGGTTATAATTCACCATGCAACTTTCACCAGCGGTGGTCAAGTGGACTAGGCGTCTGACAACCCAAAATGATCGGCGGTTTGAATCCCGGACCCACCGGTCACTCTCGGTGGTAGATAATATTTTGCTATCCTCAAGCTCACTACCACACCAGACTTATTGGGATTGTGTGTAGATCTATGGGATTGAAAATTTCAGAATCATGTTTGCCGGTCCTCTACGTGTATTGGTTCCTAGCGCCTACGGCAGTACGGTCCCTCGCCACATTCATGCGTGACGTTTCATCGAACATAATGAAACATTGCACACGGCGTATGTATATGCATGTACACATTTGGCGTAGTTTCGTGTTGGTAATTATGACGCTTAGTCATTTCAAACAAATTGAAACGGATGGAGGTGATACGACGATCAGTATGACAGTATTTCAATCCGCAGGTCACCAGTCCGGATCCTCTCAGTATCCATCAATTTCGTCATTTAACAGCCTTTAGCTGGCAACAACTTGAACATAATCTATTTTGTGGTACAATTAATAATGAAATTAGAAAAAAAGGACGATGAAAAAAGTTTAGAAGGAATCTCGATCTCTATGGGGTCCGCTGGATTTACTAAATCCGATGGCAAAGTTTGCCACTGTTGATTAATGGCTATTGTTTGCCGTATGCAGAATAATCAACCTGGGTTTTAATGGATTGAATTTATGATCGAGATAGATCATCATATAGTGTGCACATTGAATTCACAGTCGAAAATAATGGAAACAATGCACAACGGTTTAACGCTTGTTATGAATCATCACCAGTGCATGCCCATTTCGTCCGAGGTGGAACGCGAATGCGAGACAAACGATTGCGAATGAAACATGTTTGATACTACATCCCGGCTAACTCTCAATGTTTTGGTATGACCATTGGGAGTTACCTCAGTGTCCGGCAGATTGTGACGCCGTGTCGACCGTCTCGTTACTACTCCAAGTCTCAAGATCTTGATCACCGGTCTCTCCCCAGTACAATGGATTCTGAAGGTTATTAGGTATCTCTTTCCCAAGTACATATGAAGGAAAACTGTTGTGAAATAAGCATCTTTGTTTAACCCCTGTATAATCCAATCTGCCTTTGCCTATGCGCTTTGGAGAGCCCAGTGGTTCTTCTTGTAACTCCCCTCTCACCTGAACAATCTTTTCGAAGGTATCACTCTCGGGTGTGTCCTGACGCGTCTTAACCGTTAGGCATTTGAAGAAAACATGAAGTGATTTGCTGGGATGCTGAAAATATTCGTGCCTCCAAGATCCTGTTTGCTGAGTACATTCTTTGTCAGTTTTGGTTCCGCCTCGTTTGTAGACTCGAGGATACATCGGATGTGATCAGAACCATCCAGATTCATGTTTTATTCTGCCTTTTATCAGCCCACGAAATTTCCCATGGAAAGACTGGGATGGAGGTGATCACTTTAACACTAAGCTGGTTGAAATTCAGGAACTGGTTTAAACCTATGATATGAGTAAATGTCTGACTTTTGCGGAAGACAAACTGAGGTTTCAACAGTCGACTGACCAAAGGGAAAATGAACAAAGAAAAAAACATGGTTATTTCCACAATGATCTCAACGGCAGAGATGAAAAGAAATGATGATTTTGGGAACCCAGACGAACACCATTTCTGTTGGTGAACTCGGGTAAACAATTTCCAAAAGCCCGGAGTCAGCTTCGGCTGTTCGAGTGCACATACTGGGGAACTGGAATGGATTTGTCCGGCACACATTTTAATGAGAAAACCACCACAAAAGTCAACGGTTGACTTAATCGAGCACTACTTTCAGACCAACGAGATTGCACCTTGACGTGGTGTGGCGGCTTGCATGCCTCCATGACCCAATGAGCTATACAAATTGGCTTACCTCTAGCCAAAGATCAAATCATGCCTGGAAGGTCAATGAGTAGAGGCCTGACGAAGTAGTCCCCTGGTCCTCCAAGTCGGGGGTTGATTTGAGTTAGCAGCTCAGTCGGAAAAACGAGTGGAAGAATAATTGATCCGAGTAGATGGGCTTCCACTCAGCTATGCTCCGCTGCCTTGCGGTCAGATTCCTGTCAGAACCAAAGGCTTTGGTTGAGAACCCTCATCTTTCTTCTGTTTAGTAACTGGACCCCGTAGCACCCGCCCATAAAACCCCATGAGTTACACGCCTACAAAGAATTCCATACTGCATTGGTCGTCGGGCAGGGTAATCAGAACCGCGCTGCCCATTGCATCGAGTGGGGCGGATAGTGATAATTGTGCTATTGCTCAGAGTGCCCTCTCTTTTATTTAACCTGTCTCTTTATGTCTCCGACCCAAGCGCTTTCTGCCTAACCATAGTGTCTGCAATGATCACACATCCGATACTCACAACGGTTCATAATCAAATAATGAAGTGTACTAAGTGGTTTTCAGTCTGCTGGCTCGCATTTTCCCAAGCCTCGTCAGCCTCTGAATCTCGATTCCTTCGATGTGCGCACTTCAATGCAGCCTGGCCAACAGGCGTGAAATCAACACCCTTGTTCAACAGAGCAAAGGCTCTGCTGTGACATTGTAGTGATTTTAATACACTAGTTGAAAAACTGAGTCCATCGTAGGCCCGTTTAGGTGGTGCGTCTTGCCTGCTCAGCAAACAGATAACCGAGAGAGGTTTCTCCAATTCAGCGCGGCCAATCATTTATTTCTATCTAGTACGAATTTCCGACACAGTTCGCGCCGCACGGCGGCATGGTGCTCTGACTCGATAGGTACTCTGAGCCAGATCGTTCGTATTGCCGCAATCTTCTACGGGCGCGGTTCTGTCCAGAACTGTAGATCGTACTGGACAACGTACGTCGATCCGGACAATGCGCTAATTTTAATGCGATTTTCGCTACAGCTCAGTGGCCATCGATGCAGGATACAAACCCGACTGGCCGTGAAACGTCCGCGTGATTCGGCTGTTTGTAATAGCTATGAGCAGAAACTATCCGAGGAACTAAGAACTACGACGAGCAGCAACGTAGACTTTTTTGCTTCGTGATATTTGGAACAGGGAGCGTATTCCGTCATCGTAGGATGAGTCACTGATTGTATCCATTTTTAAGAAGCGCACACGGAGTAACTGTAGTAATCATCGTGATATTAGTTTAATTCCGATAGATACTATGGTTTTCGCTTCGATAATGGTGCATCCTTTGACACCAATTCTCGAGAGCGATATCCGCGAACAGCAGGCAGGATTTCGTCCAGGTCGAGGTTGCATCGACCAGATACTCACTCTTCGACAGTTACTGGGAACGTGCCACTTACACTGCCGCCCTGCGATTGTAGCCTTTCTCGAGTTGAAAGGTGCGTTCGATTCCGTGGATAGGATAGCACTATTCGATGCTCTCCACTGGAAGCGTATGCCAACAAAGTTTGTGAAACTGTTGTGAGCATTGTTCTTGCATACTTGTGGTCGCGTGATAGTATGCGATAAACTATCAAGTTCATCCTAAATGACTAGCAACGTTTGACAATGGTTTCCCATCTGTCCATTGCTGTTCAACTTCGTCACTAAGAAACGATGGAAAGTGATTTAGGAGGTCTTCAGAATGTATGAGTCTAATCGAGAAATGGAGGGAAGCAGTGTGACCTAGATTGCGCAGTTGTCATTGTGTGCTTGTTCGGATTCGTGGACCATGCACAACGCGCACTAAATATACTCGAGGTCGGTTGCTCGGTTCGGCATGTGCTATGCCCCTCCAAAGTTCAAAGTGCTGTTGCAGAACTGGACGATAGTATAGCCGAACTTGATACTGGATAGAGAGGAACTAACGATTGTGGACCGTTTCACTTACCTTGGCAGCTGCGTCTCGATTGATGTTAGATCGGCAGTGGAGGTATATGCACGTATACTGAAGGCTTAAGAGACAAAAGCTGGACTGAAGTACTTGTGGTCTCGGCCAGATATTTGACTGAAGTTGAAAGGTCGTGTGTACTGTTCCGCAGTGTGCTCAGTTCTGTTGTACGGTTGCCAGACATGGAGTGCGTGTGGGAGATGTTCGTCGGTTGGATGTTTTCGACCATCGATGTTTACTTAGTATGGCTAGGATTGGATGGAGTGACGGAGTGAGTAATGTGAAGGTGAGGAATCTAAAGCTAGGTTTCGGCTCTCATAATTCTTTATATTTACGTATGAAACTTAGTCGACTGTGCTTGTTGGGTCACGTGTTGCGCAAGGCGAATACTCGTCTGTCATATCGTGCTCTATCTCGCGTTTCTCCCAAGGAATGGAAGAAGCCATGCGGAGGTCAACAGATGGTGTGGGGACGTGGTATGAAAAAATGTACAGCGAACATAGGTAAATTAGGTATCTCATGTATTAGTTTTCGGGGTCTGGAAGACTCGTCGACTTGCTGGCTTGAAACACTAAAGTATATGGCAGTGAATCGCGAAAATTTGTTGTAACAACCTTTGAAATACACTTACTTGCTGATATGGTGGTGTGATTAGTGAAATCAGGTCAATCGCGTTATCACTAAAACATGGTGATAATGATAGTTGAGTAAAAGACTGCCCAAAGCAAACTCTCCGGAAAACGTCTGACATCAGAAGGAATCCCAAAATAATACGAAACAATTAAGTTTAACCCATCGTTTGAACTTGTCCTTTTTTATGTCGGTTACTTTTGTAGTGGTAGAAGTTTTGAGAGAGAAGAATATTTATGCTGCTAACCGAATATAAATCCTTGTTCTAGGGTGGAACTTCTTGGGGAGGACTATTCAAAAGATTGCTGTCATTCAACCTAGCTTTATGAACCACAGAAACATCATAGTCATGACTCCTGACTCGTATCTCGGTGACTAAGTTTCTGATCCTTAGCCGTTCATTTCAACTAGTTTCGAGTCTCATCTGGGACTTAGCGCATTACCATTTGCAATGTTTCTCTCTGACAAGTCATTTGGGAGATTTTACCGTGCTCCCATAGCTTTCATTAATTAGCCGCCCAATTATATTACACGAGCAGAAGTTTGATTCATAAATTTAGTATATCATGAACAGAAGTTTCTTCTAAGGTCTCGAATTGGTCTCGTTGCATCTATTCAGGAACCTTGTTCCGTAGCGGTTGCATGAGTCATAACAATCAACTTTTTCATGTAGTATACCTCATTCTGATGTCTTGCTTTTTTCCGATTTGGTACTCTCCCCAGTTCACTGTGTATTTTGTACTCTGGAATGGCACATAGATCTTAAGTTTATGATTCAGTGTTTTCTTATTTTTTTTCCATTCAATTATCCCCGCTGAACCAATCATTATCCACCTCAACGGAACCGCACTGACCGCTTGTACATACTAGTGGTCACGAACGTCCAGACAGAAAATCGATATATTTGTATGAATACTATGGGACAGACGGTTTACTCTTGTCGAGAAGGTAAGCCGGCCGCTCACAGTTGACACCATGTTTGATATTCATGTCTGTTAAGTGTATCTTATTCATCATATTAATCTTTTAGATTCTTCTACTTATAAAACAGCGAATATGCAACATCTCTGGGAATGGGTCCAAAGCTGTTATGTACCCAATCTCTAGAACGACGATTTCTCATCTTCAGTCTACCTCAGCTCATTTGTTGGTTGATCGCAAATATTGATTTCCCTGGACTCGGTCGCTTTTGATACATTTCTGTTTCGAATGGGCGTAAATCCGGCCAGTCGGTCTTTGGCCACTTTTTTTGACATTGAACACCTCCTTGGTCATTGACCTGGGTTCTGGACAGATATCATGTGGCCATCATGTGGCCATCATGTGACCATTTACTGAGTGCCGCTCAGAATACCAATAAAAATAGGTGTACCCCATTGATTGTTCAGTTATGATGTGAATTTTGTGATGGCTGTTAAATATTTTTTGTCAAATCACTTGTTGACGAGTGTTCGCAAGTTAGAAGCAGTGCAACCACAAGTCCGTCATCCCATTTAGGAATGAGAGGTAAAACCTATTCGAATGTACTTTTGTGATTTACAGTAATGAGTGGTTTATGATTGTTTAGTATTTTTCTAGCAAACAAAACAAACCTTTCCGTTCATAAACCACAGCTCGTTAGATGCGACTTTTGTTAAGGGAAAACAGATTTTTTCTTTTCCCTTTTTGGGAATAATATGATGTTTAGATGAAATGTGCTCATCAGTATGTCGAACATGAGAAACGGATTCACAGATGCCGAACCTAGCGGCGAGAAACATTAATGACGGGGTAGTCGAACGCATCATGTTACGTGCTCCCATCCACCCATTCACGTTCACACGTGGTTAATTCTCGATTGATGATGAAAAACGTGTCGCGTAAAATTTCTAATTTGGAACAGATATCCAGTCTTGATGCAAGCAGGAACATTTCCGTTCATAAATAGAAATAGAAAACCCATGGTCGTCAAATGGTTTCAGGCACATGAAAATGCTAATACACATGCTATAAAATGTGTCCATAGGAGTGAATAACAAAACCAAATGCATATACAACCGGCATACAGCTGAGACTACCCTAACGGCCGCATCCGTACCAACAACAACGGATCTAGATATGCCCAGTGTCTTGAAAGAATTCAAAAATGAGATCGAATAATGTGGCAGAAGTATCCGAATCCGGAATGATTTCACGGCAGCTTAACTGGTACCTATACCCCGGATACGTTGTGCACTTGAGATTCAACTGGTGTTTGGATAAAGTCGCTTCCTTGTTTTGGTCTTTGTCATCGCGGCTGATTGAGACTGATGGATAAATCTTTAAATGACAAATTTGGTTGTAAAAATGTGAGGTCCTCATTGCCGAGGCTCACTGAGGCGTGTCAATCTAAGCGAGACAAATATATGCAAATCAATCCTCTTTATAAAAGTGTTCTGTTGATAAAAACAGCAACCATCAAAGGCGAAAAACAAAATGCTAGGAATAACGATGACGTTGATGCTGGCCGAGTTCACAAAAGCGAAAACATCAACATTTTTGTTTTCCTACGCATCGGGAAATACTGTCCGCAGTGGTCCTCGTATTCGATTGCCTGATATGTTCACGCTAATAAACCCTAAATTGTCTGATGAGGAACACATAAAGAATAGTAAACAATCCTGAATTAGGGAATGAAAATACTCTTGCAAGGGAAGATGGTCGACAGCACTGTGCGTCAGGCAACGCGAGTGAGACTAG
>LUCM01006750.1:16624-33183 GCA_008360955.1 Fasciolopsis buskii
GTTTGCTCCCGGGAAAAATTTTGTTGCGTTTCACGTGTGACTTCCTAACATTACCCCCACCCATATACAACTGCTATAATTTCTATGTTTACATATGTATATGTTCTGGGGTACTTTTGCTTCTCAGTTCCTAAGGTTGCTCAGGCCCACAATGACAAAGAGATTACCAACGAATCCTAGTATGATAGATATATACTTACTCGTGGAACTCTTCGGCCAAGGGCTTCCCATATGCGCGCTTCATATATTATAACTTTCTCCTATACTATATAAATATTAGTGTACTTAGTTCTAAGGTCTGCATATATAATATATAGTTTGTGTGGAATCGTGGCAAATAGGAGCTGCTTCAGGATTTCTCGTTCTCAATGGAACGTTCTTTTCTTGTGCATTTCGGGCAAACCGTCGAACTAGGTGATGTTAGGTGCATCAGCTCTCATCACCAGCCGTTCTATTTTGGTTCTCTTCTCTCGTGAGTATTCTGCAGTCTATCAGAGTTTGGCTTGTGGTCTTCATATATGGTTAAGTCTGGCTATCCGTCATAGTGAGCAAGGACCTCGGCCTCGCGATAGAATGGATTGTTTTGGGAAGGAAAATAATGGAAGAACTCCAAAACCACCCTGACAACCTGCTGGAAACGCCACCCATTTGTTAACTGATGAATTTATATGTGCAGATACTGAAAATTTGACGGAGAAATTAACGGGAAAAAGTCATAGAAATGTCTATGAGATCACCGATATTCGGACTTTTTGCCGAAGCCGTGATGTTAGCTCTTGAAAACATTGCACTTTGCCAGATACAACCAACGATTTGTATCCGATATGTTGATGATACTTTTTTCATTATCAAACTCTCCGATATCGAGAAAGCGCAGGCCAAAATCAGTAACATTTTCATCTGGATCTAGTTTGCCATGGGGATGGAGAATGGCAGAAAATTCGCCTTTTCCGGGCGTACTGGTAAGAGGAACCGACAACGTAACTCCGGAGATGTAAGTTTGTCGCAAATGTACACACACGGACCAAATACCAAGCTTCCACAGCAATCACTGAAGGTCTCACAAAAATCCCACATTCGAACACTGTTCAGCAAGGTAAGAATATTGCAACACAATAGAATTGCGAAGAAAGTTAATCTTTCCGGATAGTCCAACGAAACGGCTACCGAAGAAACTTTACAAGAACTTTATACGGAATGAAAAAGGCGATAAATGAACGTGCAAAATCCAACCATATAATATTACTTTCCTACACCAAAACGTATTTGAAATAACGGCAAATCTCCTCAAATCACAAGGGATCACAGTCTTACACAAGCTCATCAAACCCGTGAAGCGACCCATTTCGAAACCAAAAGAAAAACTCCAAATGGACAAAAGATATGTTATCGGCAGATGCTACCTCAGTCAAACTGGAAGAAGGCTTACTACTCGAATGCATGAACGCATACTGGCCACACCAAGATATGACCTTATTTCACTACTATCCGTTCACGAGGATGAAGAAGGACATCAGTCCAATCTGGACACGGTTTACATTGGGGACCAAGCGATCACAAGGCATTCAAGAGAGTTTCTGGAAGCTTGGCACCCGTAGACAAGTCCTCTCAACAAGCAAATTAAGCTGGACCATATATATGCAACCTACTAAAGTACAAGATTTAACTTGGATGGTTGGTATGAAAGTTTTAGAGCATGACGCAGGTGGAACCCTTTCAAGACCGCAGTAGCTGACACTGTTGGCAATGGAAAGATGTCTCAAAACCGCATTGCAAAAATTTGTGAGGTTCCTAAAACTCGTCACATTTGTAGTTCACGGTAGGAGCCATAGCGACCTGCAAGGCCAACTAATTCCGGGGTCAAGCTCAAATCTGGACCAGCGCTACTGTAAACCTAACTGAGCAGGAAGGTCAGTTCCTACGCACTGGTGGTGAAAAGTTTGCAATCGAAATGCCTAGCTCAGAGCTCACAAAACTTTGAAAACTCCTAACCTGAGCTGCAAAACACACCGATATGCAAAATAATTGAAAAAAAAGCATATCGTTGCACTAGTGGCCTTTAAATTCTTTGTGTTCGTTGAGGTCAGTTGTTCGCGTTGCAAAAAGAGTGCGTCAGTTATCCAGTACAGCGGTCAATACAAACTAGCCCTCTATCACAGCGATAATTTGCTATCTTTTCTAATATGCACGGATACAACAATCTTTTAGGGGTTGTGCGAACCATCTAAAAAGTGGAGATACAGAGAAATTAGCGTACCGTATCATCCAAAATCAATTTTCAGACCAATCTGATTTGTTGTCGGAGATCTCGGAAACCACCAAGCACCAAACGAATCTAGAATGATTGTGAGGCGGTGTCGAGTTGAAATTTCATTTGGCGTTGACTGCCGTTTCGCTATGTTCACCTTGAAAGTGGCAATGACACCATGGAAACGGAGGCCAAATTGTGGTCCACAACGTGATTTGGCATCCCAAGTTTAGCCAATATCCATCTCTGTGGCCAGATTCTTAGCGTCATTGACAACGACTTAGCCGGAACGAACAGTCGTGGTAGAGATGCCAATCATCGAAGTGTCGGCACAGATATCGTGGCTTGGACAATTGGTTTTCAGAGTACACTGGCAGAGGCAACACAGAAGTACTAATGGTTGCAACCACGTGAATTGAAAAAGGGGGCTCATGAGCTCGTTGGATGAAGGATGTGTTGCAGATTTTCCACTCGTGAGCATTCTTCTCGGAGCTATTGAAGCTTCATATTGTGATTTTGGTCGTTGAGAGCTCATAACTGCTTGCATATGCCAGCGTAAGCTAGAGACGAAAGACCGTAAATATGAACAGCTGAATTGGTCTTCGGTAAACAACGACCCAAGTTGGAAGCGTGTGCATTCGCGGTTGGTCGTATAGGCATACCGGCTGAAGTCGTAGAGATCCTGCTTCATGATTTGATGATACCGGAAATGGGAATGAAGGAGGATAATGTCCCCAAAGATTTTGTTCAAGGTCGTGATGGTGCATTTGGAACTGCGTGCACGTGGTTTATCAGGAATGACAAAATTCCGTTATCGAACATACTTGACCGGCTTTGACGTTAGTAAGCTAATTCAGAGCAAAGATATGTTCGTCACGTTTGTATCAAATGTCTCCCGTAACGGGATTATGGACAATGTGACGAACGTTACGGATGACACGGATGCAGTCGTCATCGACTGAATCGCCAGACACTCCGGTAGCGTTTCGATAAGCATGGCTTGAGTCTGGAGCAAACGTTTTGAGATGAAAATCGATCGTTGACGTGATAAGGAGCTGAAAAACCATTCCTACTAATGACATGATCCTCACCTGGATATCGTTCGGCTAGTGCTATGCGATTCGTAATCCCATGTACTAGCCGATAACACGACCCTAGACAATTGGAGCACGCAAGGAAGAACCCGGAACGGATGACTTTCAGCTCAGTCCTGGTCGTGGTGCCAAACCAAAGACGAACGTACAAAAGTGCTCGGAGGCCCAGATAGAAATTTGCATGACTGTAACACAATTCGGAAATACATAACCGAAAATCCATGCGACCGAAACTCAGATTTAAAGGTTTTCTAAGGTTAACCAAAAATAACGTGGAAAGTAAAATCTACACGTTCTAGTTGCGGACGGAATTTTCCCCGCCGGTTTAATGAAAATACACAGTCGCTCGAAAAAATACGTCTACTGTTCCCGAATGACGAGGCGTGGCTGTTGTGCTGCTGCACATCCGTGCTTGCACCCCAGCTTGTTCTCGAACTGATTGTTGTAAACACATCCGCTTAACCAACTGAGCGGAAGAAAAGTGATCAGATTAGATTAGATCTTTGTATTGACATCGGGCATCGATCCGCAGTTGTTTTAGTGAGACAAATAGCTGATGGTTTTAAGAGCTGAAACAGGTAACTTTGTAAACTCTGTGACAAGGTTTTGGTATCTGTTCCCGCTGTCTCACGATCAATCGTTAGCGATAGTTCACAATGACGAGGCCAGGTTACAACGAATTGCCGTCTGCCATCAAATGAGCGACCAATCTGCAGTCCGAACTTTTGTTCATTTTAGTCACCTTGATCATCACGACCGTGACATAGCTCCATGAACACACTCCAATCACTCATTTTTCTCGGGTATCTTTTTTGAGAAAAGTACCCGGGCTTACATTCAAACCGTCTACTACAAGGTCGCATTGTTCCTGGTGAAAGACTTTACAAAGATAGATTTATCATCAAACACGATTGTGATATGTTTCCGAAATGGTTAAGCAGATCTCTTCCCGGTGCTCACGAGCTTGTCCTCGAGAAGGCTTTGTTAGATGTGCTTTCCATTCAAGTTGATGTTGTCGCGCTCAGCTTTAGGTCACTGCAAGAACACACATCTCGAACCGAGTCCAGCAGCTATTATCCCCAATCCTCAGATAGTACAACAATTTCTTGTTTCCCATTTGTGAAATCAAAATTGAACTCTTCTGTTCAGTCCCCGATTAATCTCCTTGTTAACTCACTGGGGCCGGTCACCTCGCGAATTGTCTTCGCTGGATTTCGATTTTGCACACAATGCACGCGACCACGCCAGTCCCCCACCATCGTCATCAAATAAGCGAATAAGCTTTACCGGAACTATGAAACAAGTCACACACACACACACACACACACACACGCGTACGCACAATCGCTCCAAGGAAGTTCGAGAATTTGTCACATGCAAGTTGTTGCGTGTAGTATTGGTCAGTTTGCACGATTCCAATAAAAACCGTTCACATCATTCAAGTTGTTTGTCTCATCTTTCGCCTGCATTCGTACCATAGAGTGTCTTCTTTGTCTGACCTCCGCATCTTCCGTTTAGGAAGCGTAGATTCGGGTACCATTGATCTATTTTTACGTAACTTGAAAGTGTCTTGCGCATGCTGTCGGACATGTCGCCATACCGGAAATTAGTCAGTGTTTAGTCATAGCCATGTCTCTTTCACAGAATCGTTTCTAGGAGAAATTGCCGTTTCTCAGCATGTCAGTCTGCTGTCAGTCTGTACCGATTATTCAAATTTCGTTTGTTGATGCAGTTTCTTAGTTTTCTAAAGTTTTCTTACCGACGTTTCTGTCAGGTACTTTTGGTCGTTTATTAAAACTAGTGTGTGCTTAGGTATCTGTTTCGCACTTAAATTCTTTGTGGTCTGGCGTTGTGAGTTAAACTACGCTCCTTTCACCGGTATTTCGCTTTGTAAAATGTTATAAGAGAATCAAGTATGTATATTTTGTTCTTTTGGTGATGTTTTGAACATTTTACTTGCTGGTCAGTATACATAGGGGAATGAGCTTTTTTCTAACTAAACCATCGACAACAATTAGTTTTCTCATCGGTCGGTCATAGTGAGTGGACACGTAACAAATTACAGTTCTAACCTATAAAATCTCAAAGGTTATCAAACACTCCTAATGATCAATGGCTGTAGGCACTTTGACAACAACTGGTTACAAAGCCTGACCTGTTTGGGAAGTTACTTAGTTCTGTGCTATCCCAATTGTCAGAATCATGATTGTCGGTTGTTCGTTGTGTAGCGAGTCCTAGGAAGCATGCTCCTTCGACTAAACTTAGAAAAATCCTAGATTTGTCGAAGTAGGGTTTGTTTGTGGTTTTATTGAGGTATTTTTTTTAATGGTTCACTTCAGTTTGCACGACCGTGAAACTTTCGATAAGAAACTTGGATTTTGTTTGCTTTCTCACAGCTTCAAATACCAGTGAACTACCAACCGTAAGGTTGTACATCAAGACAACCACATAGGAGAGGAGACATAACGAATGAAAGGCTGTCATTGATTTCAATATTTAGACACCTCGTCTAACAGCACTTGCACTACTGTTCATCTTTCACTGTGCCTCGTAGATGGAGGTAGCTAACAAAAAAGAGAATATCAGTGTACAGTTAATGATCATGTTTTTGAACTGTTTCGTATACCTGATCTTAGTGTTACAATTCAGGCTGCGGGGCTTTGATTGCGATGTGCTCTTTTTTCCAGGACGACCCGAGGAACTATGTTGACTGCAAAGATAAAAAATTCACTACCATGCCTATAAATCCAAAAGCTCATTAGGATCTGTAGTCTGCGTCTTTTCATCGCGTCCACAATCACTGAAACCAAACAACTGAGAATGCTATAATACAATGAATAATTTTTTGCTTTGTATCCGCGAGGCTGTTCACTCAGCGACGAGACTGTGCCTAGATTTTGTTCTGGGTTTACTGATGCAGTACACAGATTCCAAGCCGATCTTCGGCCCTATTTGAAATGTTTCCGGAACTGCGGCTACCAATTCCCCATCATCCGAATTCTCTCTTAAAGCTTTTGTATTTCACATCAGTCGAGTTCCAAAAACCGATAACTTAGTCCGGTCTTTTCTCGAGTTCCTTGATAACGTGCGATTTTATGCATGTTTACTGTTTAGAATCCAGATGGTTGTTAATTGGTGGTCAGCGTTACGGATACAACTTTATGTGGCTTCCTGTGAAAATTCAATCCGTGTATAAAATTGAAAAGAGCCTTGTTAGTGAGAACTGAATATTCAAGCACTGGGTGCCTGAAGTAAATGTTGAACTTGAAACGAGAACTTTTAAAGATGAGAACACAATTTAACTGACGCACCCTTTGGTGAGTTGTGTCTGATTCCAGGATATAAAACGCTCCACTCAGCTTATGCAATCCAGGGACTTAGAATAGTTCACTTATTGTGGAAATTGTTTTAGTATTCTCTTCGAACACTGCTGGATTTCGGCATCTGTGACGCGTAACTGAATACCTTTCATTTAGTCAACCTCGAAATTTCGTTTTGATCAGAATGATCTCCGTTAAATGTAGACGTTACCCTCACGCGTTGTGATTTGTTCATCTGCATCATCTTGGATATAGCTAACGTAAGCAGAGCTATAAATGAATCTATAGCCATTGTCTGTCATTTACCAGTCTCCGACCTGTATTTCTTGACCAAAAAAGCATTGGCGATCGTTATTTCTATTTGCCGAATATTCATAGAGCGGCATTCACTCGATCGAACACTTAAACGACATTTCGCTGACTTTCCTGTATACCGCATAACAAGCTCCATTCGTTGCTTGCTCGGTTTCCCCCTGTTTCTTTTTTTGTGTGTACGCGTTTGATAAATCGACTGTTTGTGCCTGCTAAAAATCGCAGTTGTAAACGGGACGACGTTCCAAGTGACACACGCTATTTCATCGACAATTCCGCAACCGATCGACTTTTACCAGGTTTTAATTCTACGACTGATCGCCGCCGACCCTTGTGACATACCTCATGCATCTGAGACCGCAGCGGATGGGGTTGTGCCCGTCCTGTGGTTGGCCCACGATTAAACGCATAAACAATCCGGTTTCCCAAGTCCATACACGTCGGTCAGCTGTTTTACTCATCAAACGTTCGACCCACAAGTTCCCGATATTGGCATCACTCGTGGACGCATGCGTTTCTCGATCGATAAGCGAATGGCGTCTGCTGCTGTACACATCCAAGAATGCATTGTGAACACCTCAGGTGAAATATCCGTTTTAGGGCAGAATGGATTTCAGTATGGTTTAGTTTCGTTGCCAGATTCATCGGATATGTTTCAAACACCCATCGATTCATTTGAGGTTTATCTTTCAAGGGCTAAATGACTGAATGCCTGAGAGATGGAGTTTGAGACGGAAACGGGAAAACTGAATGGCTCGTCCCTGTTGCACTCGAATGCCTAGTGTAATTAAACGCTCACGACCGTGAGTTATTGAACACAATGAGCTGCATTGTATTCAAGAATGGGAATGAGTAGACCGTACACGAGGTAGGTAATGCCGAAAAAATAGTTACCCATAGTTACTATTTTTGTCGTTTAGTGCCCTTTTTATGGTTCTTGATTTCACATGTAACAAAACCATTGAGGAACAGATTGTGATTTCATTGAATTGACAGTAATCACTTTTATATAGCTCCACTGGCATTTTCTTTCATCGTAGTTGGTTATCAATCCACTCGAATTGGTTTATTTTCACACTAAAACATGCAGAGCTGACGGATGCTGTGGACACATTGACCCCGGGACAAAAAGCGTGGTTGGCGGAATTTGCTATTCGAATGCATTTGTTCCCGAACAAAGAATTCACGGTTTTATTGGAGCTATTGAACAAAACCCGCAACCCGGAGCAACACGATTCCCCACAGTTGTTCACACTTCAACGTTGGGATCTCGTATCCGACTTGATTCTACGACATGACAAACTGGCACGTCGTGAACTGTCCCGTTTACACTATCGATCTTTTCACCTGTTCCCCGACTGTGATCTGCTTCGGGCCTATTTTGGAGATCAAGTTGGCTTTTATTTCAGATGGATGCGTACCTATTCGGTATCTTTGTTACTGCCCACAGGAGTTGGCCTCTGGCGGACGATGACCACATGGATTGTGCATCATTTCAGCTATCTACCTGAAGAGACTCAAGCAGATAAAGATATATCTTCTCCGTGGCTAGTCGCCATTCGTCTGATGTTCACGGCTTTTATGATATTTTGGGCGTTGGTTTGCACAAAGTTATGGTCCAGACAACATGAAAGATTGATAGAATCTTGGTCTGCAAATCCTCTTTTGGAACGCATAGCCAACGATATGCCATGGCTATTCTCTATGCTCGATACACGTCCGACCTATCATGGCCGTTGGCGCATGAGTCATGTGACCGGTTCGATGGAACTTCACTTCCCAGCGCGCGAACGTCGTTGGCGTTACATGGTCTCGGGGTTCGCTATTTCCGGTTGTCTGGTTGTGGCTGGATTTGTTAATGTGCTCTTACTGAATTTGGAAGTACGTACCATTTATTTTTTTTTTGTTTTAACAATTTCTGTTCGCATATATAAGTAATCTAGATTACACTGACTTGACGCCTTATGAAGGACTCATTGTTAGTAACGACATACTTTCATTGTTTTACAATCGCTTTCTGGTCTGCAGTTGCTTAATTAAACGTTTTACATTGTGTCGCCGTGTCTGAATATATTCTTGCTTGGTCTTCATTGTTTGACACCTCGTTTAAGTGCTAAATTGTTTAACATTAGGGTTTTCCAATGAGGTTGTTTTAAAAATGTCAATAAACACTATTTAGCCTCACAATCATATGAATAACATAAGATCGGACGAATAGTTGTCGTTGAAAATTCCAAACATATCAGTACAATTTATGGAACTTCAAATCAGACGATTGAAAAACTGTTTGGTGTCGGTTTAATGCTTGGTGTATGTACGTGTGTCCGTGTGCGTGAATGTATGTACTGAAATTGGGTGGGATGCAGTCGCGAAGATGAATGTGCTGGTATAATTAATTATCTTATGGATGTTGCTACATGATTATCATAATCACCAACATCTTATTGCGCAACGTTTGCATGTTTGTTTTTCCTTTGCGGGCGCAAACACAAACACCGGATGAATCGGTCGTTTTTCTTGGTCAGTAACACAATCGGAAAGGAAGTCCGATCTTCCACTTCGGTTTTGAACTGTACCAAATTATGGGTAACATTAAACCTCTATGCGACTTATTGCATATGTTTTGGCTCAACTTACCTACACGAAATGTCATCGAGGAAACCATGAAGGACTTCTAAACCTAAGGCACTTTTCTTCGGGTTCTCTGTTTCGACTTTCATCACCAAAAAAATCAATCAAAATATGACCCAAAAGGGAATCCCACAGCTGCAACATCGTTTTTGTCTGCATTTGGTTCCATCAAATAATGTTTACATTTAGTTCGCACTTTCCAAGTAATTTTTTCAGCGTTTCATCTGGTATTCCCTCATTCATGTTGCTGCTCGTTGAGGACTTTATGTTTAGTTTCGATGATTTGTGCATCAATTGAGAGCCATGTAATGTCAGGCGAGAACGTCACTTTATTGGATACTTTCAAATCTCTTACGGTATCCACGAGGTGGGATCTGTCTTCGAAATTGTGTAATCACGCACTTATGTGCATTGCGGTTCTAGGAACTTTGCTAGCCGTCTGGAGAGTTGACCGTTGACAGGTCGAGCCTGTTGGATACTCGTGGATTGTGAAATTTTGATACACCATATCACTTCCGGTTATTGGCGCCTCTAAGTTTCATTTGTTCCCACAATTTGCTGGCTACCCATCCATCTTGTTTGTACCTAAAATGTACATAGTTTGTTGCTCGACATTGTCTGTATTATCTTTTTCCGTATGAGCTTTCCTAAGCTTTCACATCCGTTCACGGGATCTTTCCTGTTCATCACTACGATTCCGACACCTTTAACACGACTGTTTAATATCACATTTTAATTTCAGATGTTCAATTATCTGAATATCAGTTGCCAGATGAACGTTACCTCAGTTATTTGATTGCAAATCTTGCCTTGAGAAAGATTACCCAATGTAGTTTAGACGGTAACGAATTATATCTACCAACAAGGCTGTGATATTAACATTATATCATTTACAATAAAAAGCTCACAGTACTTTATGCACTTGTTCTTCAAATTGGTCCCTTGCATATTCTCATTCTCTGGCTTCACCGCTTCTTGGCATTCTCTTTTCTAGTTTGGAAGGGGTTTTTATTTTGTATCATTAACTCCCTAAAACTGCTCGCACGTTGCGCTGGAATTAGGAAACATACGCTTGGTGATTTATTTTTTCAATAGCATTTTGATGCGCATGGTTGGTTTTTTTTAGAGACGCTGTGTATCGTATCCAACAAGCTATTGTCTTCACGATGCCCAGTCCAAAACTTTTCACTCATTCTTCAACTCGGACCACAATTAGGATTTTTCTTTCTAGTACGTTTACTTACTGGAACAGTCTTATTCTTCATCTTTTTCGTTTACGCGTAAATCGTCCACCGATATTGCGTGACCACTTCCAATTATGTGGATGATGCGATTGTTTTTAATTCGCCCTCATTATCGTCTTTTTAACCTGCATATTTTATCAAAACGAATATTAATGTGTTTGTATTTGCCTCAGATATTCGTCATGGATTTTGTTTATTCTATCCAAAATCTCAACCATATCCTGGTGCATAAATAATCACTATTTGAGTTGGAGCGGCCCAAGGTTGTTGACTCGGGTTAGTTGTTTAAAATCATGTTTGAAAAAAATTATTTGGAATTTTCATGACAAAAAATTCATTTTTGCGGCCCATGAATCAAAAACCAAGTGGTACTCAAGTTCACTAGGGGGTGTTCAATTTAGTATTGGATTATTCAGCCTGCCTGATGACCGATAGAATTTATTTTGTTTCGGTGATTTAATTATTGTTCCAACAGGAACAGGATAGAGAGGGTACAGAGTAACTATGCCAAAGCAAAAGCATTGCGATTTAGCCTACCATGTCTTTTGCACTGCCTGTCAGTTTTCAGTAGCCCCCACGTCAGTTCATCCATTTTGGCCGAATTCACATCCGCAAATGGAACAGAGAGAAGAAGGAAGAAAGCTGGTTACTTCATCAATCCATAATATTCACCGTGAACTCTCGCTGCACACAACTGTTTAACCTCAAGGTCATTTGCATGATATATGAGGAAGCTGTATTCACTGATGGTGTCACTTTGATTGGCACAAGTGGGGACTATCAATGGTTTAAGTTCGTCGGTAGTCTGATTAATACTAGCGGAGGTGTTGAAGAGGAGCTTTCATCAGGTTGAAGAAGAGAACCAGAGGGAGATTGGCGAAAATGTGACACTTGTGGTAAAGCTAGCATCCGGCCCTTCCTCAAGAGAAGGATGTACAGTACCATTGTTTGTAGTGTTGTTTACGGTTGCGAGACCTTGTACCTCAGCGTTGCAGATTTCCGGCGGCTTTCTGCATTCGACCGCCGATATCTTCATGGCACTGCTTGAGCCTGGTGGGAACATCGGATGAGCAAAGACGAGATGTGTCGTGGTGTGTTGGGTCCAAACACTCGTCCTCCGAACGAAATAGTCACTCTACATCGTCTTCGGTAGCTTGGACACGTCTCCATACGCCTGCTCTATGGTCCAGCTTCCTACGTTGTTTTTTTGCGTGCTGGACAGGGCTTAAAGACGCGAAGTAGCAATCAGGCCTAGAGTAACGAAGGAACTAGCTTTCGTTTTGGCATCTGTGAATCCCATGAACTCCAATGGTGAGCCGGACATGTGCTCGACGAAGCCTGCGAGACAGTATTTTCCTACGTCGGCACCGAGTAGTGGACCCACTGCTTTCCCCTGAACTGTAGAGTGGAGTGAACCAATGGAATTCATGTGCGGTTATGGGCCACATGTCCCCATCATCCATAATCTTATTAGTTTGATTAGCTGACAACATAATTCCATTGCCTTACTTTTGATTCGCGCACGAGTTTATTGAATATGACATGCCTTGTTGCCGCTAGAGTTACACCAGTTTTTGAAAGGGGACAGCAATCGCAACCCCAAAACTTGCAGTGGCCTGAAGCAACAGAAGTTTCCAGTAGTTCACGTGTGTTGTTACAACCCGAAACCGAGCAGATTGCTATCCACTCATGTGAACGGGGATAGTCAGGTTCGGCAATCACTTACCACAGATCATGCAACTGGTCATTCCAGTGGACTACTATCGATCGGTTCGACACCGTGCACTTTACCACAATGAGAATGACACTGGTACATTTTCTTCTAATAGCGCCTCATCGTTATTTAAATGCAGGATATCTTCGTAGAAATCTGCTGCAAAATCGGACAGTTTCCGTTTCAGACATGCCTCGCTAATTGTTTCTTATTTGCCGATTTCCATCTTTATTGGGTTCAAGACCCCGGAATTTCAACACGTTCTCCGTATGTCCGTTCGAATGTTCACCGTTTCTGTGTTCAAAACTGAAGTCAGTCCTTTGAGCCATCCAGCCTCCTCCACGACCTCTGTTTACCCTAGTCATTGGAATCAATATGTTGCGAAGCTTAAGTACAGAGTGAGAAACATCTGATTTCGTAGTGAATAATTCGTTTGTCCCCGTTTTACAAAACTATTCCGACTCTGGAACAATTAAGTCACTTAATAGTACAGTCGTTTCACATCTGGCACAGACTAACCAAACCATGAAGGTGACGCAAGCTTCCCGGACCCTGGATAAGGTCAGAGGTCAACAGTCTAGGCCGGCAGTGATTGTCTCTTGAGCACTGCGGAAGCTGTCGCAATTCGTCCTCACAATCATCCACTGTGCTGTCAAAAACAATTTGTAGTTGCGCTTCAACTCCCCTGGCCCAGCCTCCGTCCCAATGCAAGCCCTAGACAACAAAACAATTGACACAACACGTTCTTGTATATTCAGGTTATGCATGTAACACCCCAAATCCCTTTTCCATGCGTATTTTTATCCGACTAGTTCAATCCTTCCTAAAGTATATTTTTCTTGATATGTTGTGATGTAATGGCATGAGTACGAATCACTGAAAACGAGCTTGTTCGCCAATTTGTTTCCTCAAGGTGTTCCGTGGGGGATTTTCAAGGAATATTCCTACTCTTCACACCAGTGAATTGAACCCGAATTTTGGCAGGTTTTAGCTTTTCACGTGGTAAATCATTTCAACTTATTTGATTGCTTTTCATCTTTCGATCAGCTCCCATGTGTTTTTTGTCTATTGTTTTTGTCTCTTCGGTTCTCCTCCCTCGTCATCGCCTATTCGCTAGGGTTACATGTCTACGGGTCGTTCTTCTTGGTTATGTTTCACGTGTATAAGCCAATTTGCCACGCCCGGAGCAATTTTCGATCCCGAAGGACCGGGTGTGTTACCGTATTTGCCCGGGATTATGCACTCGCTTTTGGTTTTCGTCATGAACCAGATCGTATTTAGACGAATTGCCGAATATTTGACCGAGTTTGAAAATCATCAGGTGAGACTGATAGTTATAACGATTTGTTTTTCTTCCTAGATGTTATGATTTTATGGCTCATTCTTCGTCTTGTAGCGAAGTTTTTCGTTTTCATTGGACCTCGCTCGTTGTTTGCTTTTTTGCCAAACCCACTGGGATAATCACTTCAGTAAAATGGCCTGATATACTTGCAGTCTGTCCTTCAGGTTGCATGAATTTTCTCACGGGTTCAATCTGTTCTTGGTGCCTCCAAAATCTGTGGCATCGTTCCCGATCCGAATCGTGCTGAGCTGAAAATCTTATCGGTGCGCTGTTTTTCTGAACGGCTGATATTGTTTCCGGGTATCTTTCGATTCACTCTGTCCCGATAGGTTCCGCTAGTTCAAGCGTGAACATTTCTTTATCTCCGAAACCACTGCAATTTTTTGCACAGAAACGCATCTCGGTTTCTCCAGTTTCTTCCGAAGAACACTCACTCCCTCCAAACGAACACGCTATCCCGGTTCTGTTGTGTTTTATTTCAGAAACATTCAGAACTTATTTCAAGGTGTGACTCCATTGGATGGTTGGTCTGTCGCTCTGATTGGCCCGTCATACGTATAACATACTCCGAACTTTTGGATTGGTGCTCTGGCATATGTTTATCATGTACATAGTGCACGTTAGCATACACATTAGATTGTATCTATGCCCTGTAATCAATGAACCCAGGCCATCGATCATTCTCTTGATCACCGTGGCCCAAGGCCACGACGAGACCCGGCGAATCAGTTTGCTTACGGTCCGTGAATTGCACGGTCCACCAATCGGAACAAGAGCATCCAGTGAGATTACACATGGATAATTTTATAGTACTCCCCGATTGATTTTGGAAAAGGGCATGGTTTATTGCAGACAATTATAGATGAAAACGTAGTTTTCAAGTCTTCTCCTAAGTCTCTGTGTTCCGATTAGACATAAATTTGGTCAGTTCCTGCGTGATTGATTTCATCGGTCAACCTCTCGGTCGGTCTCATTGGCCCGCTATCTTGTAGCTCTTAATTCATTTAGTCCTGACCTCGACAAAATTTTGGCATGCTGTCCATGCAAAACACCTGCTTCGTACTTAGAGCTGCTCAAGAAATTGGATTGTCCATTGAATTCATTTTCGAGAAAGAACAACTCAGCTGAATCACACATGCTCTGGACGTTTTTTAGTAGTCCATTCGCCATCTGGGCACCATGTTATCTGTCCATGATAGGCCCAGCCGTCTCGTTCGACCAGAAAAGTCTGATTTTGCAATCTGTTTCCAGATAGGCATTGATTTGTCGATTAATGATAAAGACATCAATTTCAGGCCTGTATCTTTCATGTCCGACGTAACAGTCTATGTCTTCATTGTCTGGTGTTTTAATGTATCATTGACCGCCACGAATATTTCTCTACAGATCATAACTAGTGAACAGTATTTTCGGTAGGGTCGTTTTTATCAGGCACTATTGAAACCCGAGGTTTCTTGTCCGGATATTTTGATTACGTCTTTGTTAAGACATTGTGTGTTATAAATCAGGCATGGGTATATTTTATGTTATGGCCACATCATTAGTGTAGCGGAAGGAGCGTGACTCGTGACGCGGAATGACGTAGTGTCCCTATGAATCAGATGTGGTACCTAGCCGGTTGATGGGAGTTTTCATCCATCATCATCGTGGCTGGCGGTGGTGAAAAGTGCTCAACCTACTCGCTTACCACCGCTAGTCTTGCACTGTGTTCAAAAAATATGAAGTTCCTTGGTAATAATTTCACAAATTATGCGAATTCATAATTTAAAACTTATTAAAACTTATTACTTAGCAGAACGACCGACAAGATCACAGAGATACGCGAAACTTATTGGTTACCTACGTGAGCCTCCTTTCCAGCCGATTAGAATCAATCAGTTCCAACCGTGACCAGATTTCTTGATTGTACTGTACGACGGTCTCGTATGACATTCATCAACGTGAACCTCATTTGAGGTGTCATTTGTTGTGCCTGTGCGCATTTTAGACTGTCCCTGATCAGCAACTTCTTCGCTGTCCGGTTCGATTCCTGATGTAAATTTGTCCACGAACAAGTGGGTAAACTGTATTTTAATTTAGGCAGGAGTGATCATTTTATATGGCATAAAACGAAAAACATGCACAAAAGCACTTGACATTGACCGTACTATGTAAGGGACATTATCACCATCGTTCAGCGTTAAACAGCAAGGCAAGCCTCACTGACCGTTGCCTTTTCCCCACACTTACATGTTCCGACAGACAAAGTGAATATCCTAGAGAAACAGGGAATGGACCTACACAGGCGGGAAAAGATAAGATGCTGCTGCAGCCAACATACGAAACACAGGCTAACTGTACAGACGCACGTGTTTTCAATCATTCTGATTCGGTACAAAATGACAACACGATAGCCACTGTTCACGGTTCACTGCAGCATCCTTCAGTGTCTCCAGCTAGCAAGTCGATGAGTCTTTCGGACCCTAGCCACGAGGACGTGAGAATCATTTTACCGAAGCTCGCTGTACATCTTCTCATGCCGCGTTGCCACGTCAGCCGTTGACCTCCAGGTGGCTTTTTCCATTCCTTGGAAGGAACACAAGATAGGACACGATATGGTAGACGAGTGTTCGCCATACGCAACACGTGACCCAACCAGCGTAGTCTACTAAGTT
>LUCM01006750.1:37855-66459 GCA_008360955.1 Fasciolopsis buskii
TGAATTCGGGTGAAACATCGCCTTAAGTGCGATCTCGGGTTTAGCTGTTGGCCTACAGAAACAGGATGAGTGAAATGAATTCCTCCGGCTCACGCTTCAATGAGAGGCAGTGCCAAAGAACTCTATTGACTACTAAATCGAACGCTGCTTTCGAATTAAAAAAAGTTTGAAATCGTAGGTGTAGGAAATATATCTCTATGTCCTGAGGTCTGTTGTAAAGTGAACGTTTGGTGCATACAACCCCGACCGAGACGGAAACCGGCTTGATTCTTATGCATACACCTTCTGCAGACGCTAGATGGTCGGCGGAAGATAGTACCCACGATCACTTTGGATCCGATGCTTACTAAACCAAATCCTCTGTGGTTTTCACATGTAAATCGGCACAATCACCGGTTCACACCAGCTTCTGGCAATCTCATCCTTTATCCGAGTTGATCCCAGGAGTTTTTTGCTCCGATGTTATTACTTCGTCACTATCTTTGAAGAAAGATGGCAACGGTCCATCTGGTTCAACTGCCGTTACTCTTTAGGAAAACCTACCTCCTGCATCATCTCCACTTCGGTTGGAGAGGTGGTATTCAGCCACGTTGGTTCATTTTGGGGCACAAGTGGATGACCCACTGTGGTTGTGGGTTAACTAAATTGCTTCCTAAAGAGTTCTGCTCCAGGCGCCAATCGATTTTCCTGGGAGTGAATCAGTGTGCTGCCAGATTCTTTAGTCACCTCGCTCACACTCGGCTTCCATGGAGCAGTATTCTTGATCTCCGCTAAGTGCCCAGGTTGGACGTTAAAATCACCGGCAACAACCGAAACTTCCTCTGGACGCACACTGCCTAGTAACCGAGATAACTCCGGTTAGAACTCGGCTTTGACCTCAGGGGAGCTGCAATCAGTGATCGCATACGCAGATACGACGCTTTGGTCGACCGCTATTGACACGAACAGAAGAATGCAACCGAACTGCACAAAGCGACTGTTGCCAGTTTAACAATATACACACCGCTCACATGCTCAGGGCGATCCCAACGCCAACCTGACCGCGAGCGCTCAAACCCGGATCGCCGTACACACGAACAGTGAAGCTAGGGAATGAGATTGTATCTGGAATTCGAAGAGTGATCACTGAAGTGGTATGTGACATACCTGTTTCGAAGAGAGCATATGTCCGTTTTGAAAGTTTTTAGAGTTCCAGCTAGGACAGCATGTAGCCTTATTTGGGTGAGTGTTTGGATATTGAAGGGAGCTAAATGAAGTTACAATTAGATTTAAGTAACGGTTGTGAACTATTTCTTTCCCTGAATGCTCCCATCAGATAAATTCATCGAGCCGCAGTTTTCGTAGTAACTTGCATGGTCTCTGGATCCGAAGAACGGAAGTTAGAAAGGTTCCCCGTAGAAAGGATGTAGAAGACATTCGGGTTATCAATACTTAACGGCTGCCCGGACCGCAGAAGGAGTTTTTCTTTTGGAACCGTAACCGTAGTCTTTGACTCAAAAGTCTTACACGCAAGGCGGTGGGGGGTTAACCCAGCGCGGGAACGGAAACAGGCGTACACTTATCACTGCTCACCCTCACCGAAGCAACAGGTAGTGCGGTCCTGATTAAATTGCGCGACGACCGATGCAGTATGGAATTCATTGTATACGTGCTATCCATTGAGGTTTTCTGCAGAAATACTGCTCAGTGGTCCTGCAAATAAGCTGGAGAATGATTAGGGACTTTGATTCCAACGAGAACCCATCCACAAGGAAGCAGGGTGTGGCGGAGTGGAAACCCATCCACTTAGATCAATTATTCTCCCGCCCATTTTTCCTATTGAGTTGCTAGCTCAAATCAGTCCCGAACCTGGACGACCAGGAGACTACTTCGTCAGGCCTCGACCCGTTTACGTTCTCAGCATTGTTGCATCTTCAGCTTGAGATAAGCCGTCCTGTATAGCTCATTGGGTCATGGGGGTATGCAGGCCGCCACATCACGTCAAGGCGTGGTCTCATTGTGATGAACGTCTTGCTGCGATTTGAATCATGACGTGGAAACTAGGCGGTTTGATTGTGACGGACCCGGAGCCTAATTTGGTCCCACGGTTCCCTTCCAATGGATGTATGAGATCAGAGATTTATACGTCTCGATCAGCTTCATGTTCACCTACTCAGTTGCTCTTGGAAAATGTGACTGTCGTCACGGTGTTTTGATAAGGAAATAATATGCCATTTCTCACATGCAGAAAGGAGCACATACTCTCCTAATCGGAAACGCATGCTCACCAGTGAATAGACAGGTGGGAACAACTTGCGATATTATGACGTTGAGTTCTTTATGTTCTCTGTATAAGCTAACAGCAAGCATCACTGCCTTTCCGGCGTCTATAATTTATCTCTTAGCTCAAGCTGGCCGAACTTGTTGGGAAAATCGGAGCGTCTGGGTAGAATATTTTAGTTGCAATCAACTCCATTTTGTTTGACGTTACCAGATCGATGGCCACTAGTTTTTTGGTCACCAAAATCGATTGATTTGATTTGGTGACTGGAAGATAATTATGATTGGTTTGTACTGGTTTGAAAGACTTGCAATGTACGGTATTATTTGACTGAAGGGAGCATGGTTTCTCCTGGCGGGTCAGTCGCGTTTCATCATCAAGACGGGATTTGTCGATAAGGATACGCTAGCCGTTCAGGTCGAATGTCTAGTAAGATGCTTCATTAGGTACAACCCCGTATAACTTGAATGACGTTTCGGAATCAATCACCGTTGCTCTCGTTATCGGTTTCCAAGCGCCAGTATACTTGATCGAATTAACCCGTTGGGATTGTGGCCGAGACAGAAGCCGCGTATCTAAGTAGAAGCACCATGCCAACGAAACAAAACCGGTATTTTTTACGGAAACATGATTCGAGTGAGGACAACAGTAAGTTAGCAGAGAGGAAAAATATTTGTTTGTTCTAATTTCGGATATTTCGACAATTCTAAGACTTAGTTTTTAGTAGACGAGTCCTACAAATGCGCCGTACAGCAGTCAGTCTACTGACTGGTTCTCAGATTGTTTACTCGACAACAGTTGTCATTTGTCGAGCGTGCGGTGATCAAGCGGGTTGGATGGTGGTGTTTCGACGTGAAGATCGCAGGACTGAATCCTATCACCGCTGATCGACATCCACGTTTTGCAACCCTGTATTGGCAGCGGCCCTCTTCCTGAAAAGTGATCTACACTCGTTTGATTAATAGAACGAAATAAAAAAGATAGAAATAGAAGGAAAGCAACGCTCACGAACGAAAACAAAGCCGGAGTTAACTCCGTCCTACTTTGATGCTACGTCATATCCTGAAAATATCGTCGTTTATTTCAGCCTTGCTCAACAGGTGTAAAAAGAGCACAGAAAGTTATGTTGTATTTGCGAGTAAACACTTGAAACAATCTCAACTGCAGACGGTTTTTTTCATTTTCGATATCTAACGGGCCGCGGCAGAATCAGTTTGTGTTTGAATCGTGGCTGATGTTCCAGAGACCATCGGCGGATTCTTATTTCGGCAATATGAGATAAAGTGTCGTGAAAGATTCACAAGCTGTGATTGATGTTTACTTGTTTGGAGATGTCTTTGGCGTCATTGGTCGCGAGTACACTTCTGCAGTTAGCTCAATCCTACCGTCATTACGTCATTACGAACGAAAAGTTCATAACTAACTTCAGAGTTTGGGCATTGGTGTTTTTGGCGGTTTTACTTGAATATAATGGGGAAATCATATCACTGGATGTCGAATACCGTGTTCCAGTTGTTTGCATTTAGCGGACTTACTAAATTTAAACAAATTGAGGCCGTCGGGATGTGTGTTACGTGTGCTTACAAGTCAAGTAAAAATAATTTTATATCTAATCCTAGTATATGTATAAATGTGATGCAATGCTATCACTTATCAAATCAGTAGACTTCTTGGTCCAGACTGAAAAGTGTGACTCGGCCTACTTGAGATAATTCATTGATTGATGTTTTCACACCTTTTTGCGAAGACCTGTATTGACGAAGTCTAGTCATCTACCAATCAATGCTTGTCTTACAGAAGGATGCGCACGTAAAAAGTCTGTCTACTGACTCGCGTAACAAATTTGTTTTAAAGCTCAAGCTCTGAAGCCGAATCCTATACCCCTTTTTCCATTATTACTAATAAAATCTACCCACAAAGTTTTAGCAATGAAAAGGCATCTGTGCTCAACTACTGCCAGTGTTTACCTTTATTCCGTTCTCAACTTCCTTATCTCAGAGTAGTGCGGAGTGTCGATCCTATTGTTCCAGATATATCCTACCCCTGAGTGATGACCGTATATTACACATTGGCCGCGGATGCCTCATATTCGTAAATACCCATCGTGTCTACAAAAAATGCAGACAATTTATCCTATAAAGGGCTAATCGGTGGGATGAAACTTACCGAAAAACGAAACGCACACGCTTCATTCAATGCTTCTGCAATGGCGCGGTTAGGTTTTGAGTCATCCTAATCCTGTAGTTGCGGTTCAAAATCTGCAGTTCGAAATAGGATCCCAAAAGTAGCTGATGTAAATGAGGTTAAGTAGGAATAATTAAAACTTACCTAATAATCCATTCAATAACATTAATGTAGTCGGTGTATTCTAACTCAATGATGAGTACGGTGTCTGAACAAATATGAATGCAGTTGTTCTAGCACGAAGTTAGGGATATTCCATAATCATCTGAAGTGAAAGTTTGTCGTATGCAAGAACTAAGCCTGGGAATTTTTCAAAGAAAGAATGGAAAAGAGAGAAATTTCACCGGTACATCGTTCAACGCGAAACAACGCCGGAAGATTGCATGATGGACTAAGTCGAATGTTACCCTTAGGAAGTCAAAGATATTGAATCCAACTCCAGTGCTACTGTGTTTTGGAATCTGGATCAGAGTGGAGAATAAATCAACACAATTCAGCCGGGAAGGAAACCGGTTTGATTCGCACGTGGGTATCTTTTCGAATAGCCAGGTTATCGGGAGAGGTTGATGAGTGCGAACAGTCTGAATGTGACACTTACCGATCTAATTCCTTTGTGGTTTTCACAAGGCCATTTGTCACATTGCAAATCGCTGCAGTCACTAGCCCACATCAACCGTTCAAAATTCTCTCTTTCCGCAAATCGATCGAAAGGGTTTGTTAACTCCGGTGCTAAAACTTGCCTATGCTTGTCAAACAGGCATAGAATCTTACCGCTGATAATCTCCAACTCCTATATTGGATTGGCGTCTACCTGCACCTTTTGTTGCCGAGTTTACTGTTAGAAGGTTCACTGTTGAAATGGGCCAGCTGGATTGTTACCTGAGGTTCCCCGACCAGCACTCCAAACATCGTTCTTGATAGTAAGTCAGTCATTCTTCGGATTCTTTGATCAAACAAATTCGTGTTTTTGTTTGCCACTTCCTGTAATCAGTCGGCAAATTTTGTGGTTGTTGTTGTTGATGGCCTTAACATGCTCATTTCATTTTACGGTCCATCATTCTTCGAGTTCATTTCTCGAGCTCCTTGTCAATTGAAGTCGCTGGATTTTGCATATTTCTTGTTTTATTTATCTGCAAGCATCTAGCAAAGCAATTGATGTTGAAGGTAACTATTGTTCGGTTCAGTTCGGTTTTTGAAACTATTCACATTGCACAGTCGTACTCTGATTTTCGTTGGTGACGCAGAATACCGTCTATTTAGAAGAGAAAAACAGTGAAGGCTAGTGAAAGATTACCGGTAATACAATAAACTGGATAACTTTATCGAAGATTTATCGAAAGATTTCCACTGCATAATTTCACCGACTTGTGGCATTTCCTTCAACCTCGTGGACTCCAACCCGCCAGTTTAACTGGGCTTACTTTGACCAGTCCACCGCCTAGGACTTTCATACTTTTTGCCACATTATCGACTGACCCCCTCGACTCATCTTCCAACCAATGCAGGCCTGAAGCGTACTGCGAGATAGTCATCCTATGAACAAGCGCTAAACATGTCGCAACGACCTGAAGCTACTTAGATTCAACGCCCCTCCTAAGGATTAAACAGTAGGACCCAGAACCTTGTGCCTAAACTGAGGTACTGAAAAAAATTTTTCTACCATATTCTATCAATACTAGGAAGATAACGGTCTTCATACTGTGGAAGCCTTCACACATCTGCCCTTAAAGGTCATGTTCCGTAGCTGTATGGCAGGGTCACCCTTAACATTGCTGTGAATACTCGACCTTTGTTCGATAGCCGGATGTCACGCACACTGCATAGTTACACACAAATGCCTTAAGCTGATGAATGCCAATGAAATCTTTTGTATTCGTGAGGGGATTTCATCGAGTGTACGACCAGCAGATGGGACCTTACTCGACATATTACTCTGCGTGGTGTCTGCCTTTGAGTACGAGGCTTCTTTGCTCTGCTTTGGATGTTCTGAATTTTCGGTATCTTGTTTTGTCCCCAAAGAAAGGTTGGATTGTAAATCAAATCTGTGAATAGTCCCAAGACGCACCTATTCAGAACGGTTATTGTTCGTATTGGTGCGACTTCTAGCTGAAAAACCAACAGACGCTAGCAGGGACCAAGAAATGATCTGAGTCCACCAATGTGAACCCCAGCAAGGAGTAATCTTCCATGGATCCAGGCTGTGACTGACTAATGACAGTTTGGTCAGCATGAAAAGGTTTCTGTGAAAACGAATAAGTATGTCATACTGACGAATGTTATTATGCGGCAGACGTTCCTGTTTCATAAGCTGTCCGTGGTCTGACCGCGCATGCGTTAGACCTCTTCCAGGTCACTCGGCTGGGACGCCGAATTGGCCCCCGATGTGCCTATCTGCCATCCTTTAAACGCCCAACTTAGGCGTTAAAAACACAACCGATATCTCTTTTCTATGTTGAATGCAAGCTTCTGATTAATGGAAGAAAGTTGCGGCCTGATTTATTTTTAGCTTCAAGAAAGCTTCACAAATGCGATAAACACTTTAGCGCTGCAGTGGAATGCTGTGACACGTATACAACCGTACGACCAAACTTAACATAAATATATTTTACTTGAAGAAGAGCTTAGCAATACGTGTTCGCGTTTTCTGGGACCAGTATGAAAACGAGCACTGTATAACGGATCGGTTGACGCCACACATGTGAAATGAGGCCACGATTTTCTCTGGGCTAAGAGCATTATTTACAGAAATGGGGTGATGTATCATTCGTCTCAACCTTTCTCGTCTCCTTGCTGAACTGATCAGATGACCAGGCACGATTAAAACGTCTTAACAGTCGTACTTCTTACCGAAAATGTCATCCACAAAGCGGTAATAAGTATTCAGGTATACGATTTCACTATTTATTTCTTGTCTTTCAAGTTTCTCCATAACCAGATGCGCTAACGGTTTGTCTGCATAGGCAAAAAACTGTCCCCTTTAGCACATATCAATCCAAAAGCATTTAATTCAACTTATTTCTTCCGTCCCCCACCTTTACCCACGAATGATGCCCCCTTTGGTACCGTATCCGATGCTTACAATGCTTCATTATCACAGGATCCTGAATGATTCTCAATCTCGTGGCTAATTTTCTCCAGTCTCGGCAGCCTATGAGCCTCGACTCCTTCAGAGTGCGCACTCTCATCCAGGCTGGTCAGCAGGCCTATTTATCGCTGTTAGTGGACTCATTGGTCATTGATATCTTGCGTCATTGAAGTGACTAGTATCTCATCAAGATATTCCCCGCGCAATTCATGAGGCGAAACACCGAGCTAAGAATTACTTTAGTGTGGAAATGCTCCTAACTGCCAAAGCTAAAGCGGCTCTTTTAGACTTGTTCTGTTAATGGTTATTTATGTACTGAAAGATCCTAGGAGTCGATTGGGGTTCGAAAGAAGTTATATGTTAAGCGTATCTTATTTGTTATCTTGATATGTGCTCCAACGGACGATAGATCCGACACGCAACTTAGTGTTTATTTAGGTGGACGTTACGCCTTTTCGATTCAACGTACAGCCGACGTAATTAGGCTTCTCCACTGCAAACAATCGTCCATTCCTGTCTGGCAAAAATTTCCGACACAGTCCGGGTTGTACAGTGACATGACTCTAATTCCTCGGGGTACTCCAGGTCATATTGGTCATATCACAGTTAGCTGCCGCTTGTGAGGTTCATTTCAAAACCGTTAATCATACTAATCCAGGTTCGCAGAATCCGATTGTGCATTAGTTTTGATGTGATTTTCACTACCAGCTCAGTGTTTACGGTGCACACCGCAAACTCGGTTAGCTGTGCGTTTCCCTGACGCGGATGCTCGCACCAGTTACTAACAGAAAGCATCATACCATCTGAGATGTTCAGCGAGCAGTAGTGCAACTGAGCACTGGGATCCAATCAGGTGGATGATATACTGGCCATCAGGTTTGGCCTGCGGACCTAGATCTGATGTCCATTAGAGGCACTTAATTCCTCAGGAGTTGTTGAGTCTGCTACAGCATAAGTGCCAGCTTTTGGACTGTAAGAAGGTGAATAAGATAAGGCGGCATCTGGGATATCATGTATTCGCAGTCTTGTGGAGGATCATGAAATCTGGCCAGCTCGGTTAGCGGAACTAATAGAATTAGCGGCTCTGAAGTAGAACCGAAGGTATTTTGAGTGGCACCGAGGAGACGATATACCTTTTGGTATTATTTGAAGTTTTGGAAATATAATCACATTGTTCTTATAGTTCAGGAATTTCTGTGAAATGGTGGCAGTTTCAGGCAAGAGGACCGTTCAGAGTTGAATCCGACATTGATGGGTTGCGAACTGTCTTCGTCTTCTTTTAAGGATGGCGTTAAAGTTTTAGTCGACATTGGTATCATCTGGTATACGTTAAAGTCAAATGTATTCTTGACTAGGGTTGACAGTAACTGCGTGCTTGAAATTACTGATAAATCGAGTGTTTCCCGTGCGTGTAGGAGTGCATACGTTGTGGTAACAAGTTGCTAGTACTTTTGGTGCCTTTACAGAGCGTAATGTTTTCATTAGCAAGTGATACAAGGTGTTCGAGCAGATTTGGCGTGCGCGAAAGAAGATATTAGAACCATATAGTGACTATGTCACACGGAGTAGCACATGTAATCGTCGAAATGGATGCCTGGTTTGGACCGACCATTGGTCACATCATATCAAAATCTGGTAACACATTTGTGCTAGTCTAGGTGACAATTTTGTTCGATCGGATGTGAATTGAGCCGGGACGAGCGATTTAGGTTCACCATGACTGCTGGAGTTTTCAATCCTGCTTTCAACGGTTTAGTGGACTTTAGTACCAAATGATATAGCACTCATCGTTCGCTGGTCTTGCATGCCTACAGACCGTTTCTCACAGTGATGGATGAATGATTTGTCATTTGGTGTTCAGGTTCAGTTAACCATCACGGACCAGCTGAAGCAATCAAGCATTTCATTCATTTCAGGCCCGATGGATGTGTACTGTTTACGGTTTGTGATAAGAAAGAAACAGTTGTGAAGTGCTTTTGCTGTTTCTTTCTGGTGTTAAATAGGTCATTTCCTGTACAGACCTCTTTTTGATTAAAATCTCTTATTGGGTACAATACGTTTCTTGTGATATGGATTTGTGTATCGAATGGGCATCCCACCAGCGAACTGCTCATCTTTCTGTTTTGACGAACGTTATTCGGTGTTTGTGGGCTAGCCACATTTTCCGATTCACGAGTTCCTTTTATTTCAAAACCCTGTGCACGTAGTTTATGCTTATGCCCAAATATGGTCTAACCGGGAGTGATCAAATTAGTAGTTATTGTGCTTCGATTCCTATTGTTCTCGGCTATTTCCACTCCCGACATCTTTTAATTGACATCCGCCTATTGTTGTCTAGTAAAGAAGAGACTTGAGAAATTCATCAGTACCGTGATTTTATTGTTATCGTTTCTCAACCCCTTAACCAACCTCATGTTATTGATATGAATATATTTATATTTGTCATGACTATCTGCTGCCAGATGATTAGTCGTTGTCGTGGACAGCATAGATTGGTGGTTTCGGGAATAGAATAGAAATCGATATCCCGTGCACTGTTCGCGGTTACAAGTTTAGTTTTTGCACACGTATGCTCAGCCTGCGACACAACAGGACTGCTGTAGATCAATTTGATTCAATCTCCACTGATCAGTCTTGTTCAGCGGATGGATTGAATCAAGGGGCAGTGATCTTACAATAGCGGTGTGCTGCATATTTTGGTTTGAAGTGCGCCGCAAAGCCTCAGTGGAGAGGGCTCTAGACAAACAGAATCTCACGACGCCTTCGCCTATTGGCCCGGCCATTTATTCAGTGACGCTGAATGTGATTCCTTTAGACCTATCCGTCTATCAGCGTGGTGGCCGTTTATCTACACACGATTTCGAGGATGTTCCAGATAGCATGCTTCGGTCTTCCAGACGGTCTTAGATTCCGTTGGTCCGACCACCTCAGTCATCTGGCGGAACCAGAATGTTTAGGCAACTACGCTTGAAAGGGACAACGACATATTGCTATGCTGTTTCAACCCACAGTTTATTTGATATCCTCACCTAGTTCCTCCAGAATATTTCGCCGACTGTACCCACGATCTCCGACAGTCTTTAAAAATCTGAACAATAACCCGAGGTGAATTGAAAATATGAAATTTCACTTAATTACCTTCGATCTACATAGGAATATGCTCAAAAATAGTGAATTCCACAACTCTTTAGTTCATAGAAATCAGTATGACATCAGATGATTCAAGTCAACAAAATTCTGCACCTCAGCTTCATTGCAATTTCCAAGTGATTTGTCATGCGGTGTCAACGTTCAACTTGGCATTGAAAGTCAGGGAAGCATCGCGCAACTGTTTCATCCTTTTAGGCATCATCACCAGTGTATACTCATCACGCCAGGAACTGGGACACGAACTCGGGACGGATGATTGTGAATCGAACGCCTTATCCATTACGCTATGGGGGCTGATTCTTGGCGGTTCATGATATAGCCCCATACACATGACTGAATTTTGTAGGGGACATACCTTTAAACTCACCAGGGCAACGACTCCCAAGTGAGGACGCATTTGCTTGTGGAAATCGAATGTATATTCACACAGATCCGTATGAAGCTTTGCAGCTTGATAGTTTGCAGTAGGAGAAGATTTATCGCGAATTTCCATTAACCAATCTTTGTACGTATAGGCTTTCCTTAAAATCTTGTAAATCGGGTGTATGATCGTATGATGCCATAACGATACCAGTCATATGATCGCGCCACTCACAGCGACCTTGAGGTAGATGCGAGGCGCTGGATGAGTCATTAACACTCATGTCGGGCTGGAATCGACTTGTTTTTGTAGAAGAATCAAGAGTTGATGTAGACAACAAGACGAAATGCAGCGCGTGAATTAGTTCGACGGTGCAGCAAACCCACCGTCTTCCGCAGGGTGGTAGGTAAAAAACTGAAGAAAGAAGAGAGACGCATTCCATGCAGGATGAAGCTTTCACAGAAAGACAAACGCGTTTTGGCGTGTGCAGTTTGAAATTGCTTAAGTCGCGTATCGGTTTCGAAAGTGAAACCTAAACAGACTATTTCAGTTGGCATTTCAGTTTATCTCAGTTCCTGCGACCATTATCTCATGCGATTGTGTTCTGGCTTCCGTTATTAACTCACACCGTCGAATAAAACAGCGAGAGAAAAATCGTATGATAATAAATCATAAGAACCACAGAATAGAAATATTTCCAGTGAAACAACGGTATCCACTATGGTATTCATTGCCATCACCTAAAGCATTCACTCAACCACCGTGAATCCCAACCACGTATCCGACCTGATTATGGATAGTTCACCAACTTGGGTTCACGAATCCGTTTGCCACGTCATAAATAGACCCATCTTCCGGCCATCGTCTGCTCGCGGAGGACAATGTATATCGAGATGGTTTATCTGCTGGGCTACATAACACATGTCCTATCTACCTTAGCTTAATCGAACTCAGTGTCTGGTCAGTCGAGTGAGCAGATATGCTATGCCTAAGTTTGCTTAATACAATCAACAGCGCTATCTTGATCATCCTGTTCGAAGACCGATGCATGGCTGATGTGTGAACCGTGAAACATTGGTCATGGATAATGTTAACAATCCCAGAAGCCAAACAAGAGCCTAGCCTTTGACCATTTCTAGCCGTGCATTCTAACACCTGGTTTGAAGTGGCCACTCAGTCGGTAAAATCAATGAAAGAATAATTAACCGAAACAAATAGGCTATCATTCCTCACCGATTTGGGGTAAGGTTCTTAGTAGAACCTAACTATAGCTTTGGTTCAGTGCTCCAGTCGTTCTTCTGCCTAACGGATGAATTGCTTAATAGTAGCCGTTTTTCATGAGTCAGACAATTACAAAATATGTCATAGTGCATCGGTAGTTATGGGTAATCAGAATTGCGCTGCCGACTGCATTGAATCTTTTTATTCTGTCTATAATCGTCTTCCTTTGGACAGTTTGCCTACTCACTGCAAGGTCTTGCGTAATTGCGGAGTTCAAAGAAGACGAGGATAGATCATCTGATCCAACAACCTTGTGCTTTTTCAAGAATCTTTTGTCAATAATGGCCTCCATATTCCGTGGAATACTAATGTCCACCCGCACTCTTCGACTTCCGTGCGTGAATGAGTGGTCAATCCTCTGCATTAGTGGGCTGTGTGAACTGTTCTCTAAATTTCTGCGCCTGATGCTTAAAACGTTGTTCCTAAGTGTGAATCGACGGGTCGTTGGACTTCTTGGTAACTTTATCTACACGGAGTAGTCGTATAACAATACTTTCGGGGAGTGAGGTGAATGTTGCGGCTATTACCGACGGCTACAATCTCCTCTATTTTCGTTTCCACGGCTGGTTGAAGTCATTTCTCGGGCAGTTGGGCTTTGAAGTGGAATGTTATATGCGCCAAACTCCCTCGAATAACCTGGTTGAAAGATTTCACATGACAGCTAGTTTGTCGTATTTCCAGATTGGAATATTTCGTTGTCTGAATAGATTTGAAAATTTGCATTGTTCTTAGTTCACGTTGTCGATTTTCATGGAAGCCTGGTCGCTGACCCTGACGTTTAGATCACAAACATTCCATCACCAGTCGAGGTGACATCGTCAGTGCATGATGAACCTCCAATCCGGTTTATCTGGCTGTTAGCGATCAGGACCCAGGAAAATATTCCATCGTATTTAAACATGATAAAGTATGTTGTTTGCACATCCAGAAATCGTGGCAGTCAGATAAATTCCAAAACATCTGACTTCTACAGTCCAACAATTCTCATGTTTGTCTGCTCATTTAGGGTTACTTGATGTGTAGGTCATCTGCCCGTAATTCTCTTGCTAAAGACAGATAGGAAAAAGCTGGTACGACTAGCCTGAAAGTGCAGGTAGGTGTCTATGTTCAACATTCAGGGAAATAAATTGCACACAACGGTGATATGAGGTTTTCAGATACTGATTTGGAACTATCAAATGCAGGTTTAGTGAGTGATGAATCGTCGTATCCGTTAGCGTGGTCAAAGGTCAACGCAAGTTCGACGACGCGGCACTGATTACATAGATCGATAGTGCGAGTGAAAAAGCCACATAAGAAAGTTCGTTAATATGAATGATCCGATTTGATCGGTAGATTAAATAATGAACAACTGTTGACCATAGGAAACTAACATAAACAATTTTTTTTGGTCTCATAAATCAAAAAATCCCTGTGTCTGCTCGAATTCATTTTTGTTTCTGGAATTGATGAGAACGGAAGATGGCGAATTGGAGATAGAATGGACTAAAGTTCGTGGGGACGAAATCAGAGCGAACGTCTTTCATTTCTTACGTTTCAAACACACAAACTCTCCGCAGTTTCTTGCAATCGATGTGATGCGTAATCTGTTCAGTTTTTATCCGCACCGTGTTTTGCTGACTAAATGCTCGTAGATTTTGTTAATCAAGGTGCATTCGCAATCCTTTTGTTGGTCGAGTGTCACTGAAATTTGCGTTTAGAAGGTCGAATAATGAAAATCGATTATTTCGGACAATGAGTCAGAAATACAAGAAGATCGAAACGGGGCAATAATATTCACATGAGGATGTGAATGAATGTTTATGACGAAGAAATGGGATCACTTGCAAGAAGTCAGTGTCAGAGAGTTGGCAACGAGCATGACTCGTTAAGTGAATGCTGCTAGATCGCCTAAACATGGTTAGACCACAAATTGCATGAGGATGAATTTTGGAAATTCATAACGTGTATTTTAATGATGGGCTTCGCTAATGGTTTTGTTAGTTTTCGGTGACACTGTTCGACATTTCACGTTTTATGTAATCAGATTCTGATTACTCTTCCTCTGTAACATGTTATTGAAGTGCCTCCAATGTGGTCCAAGTTCCAAAGCCTCTCTTACTGGGAACGTTCACCAAGACGCGAAACTTTGAGCTGTGAAATGCGAATTGGCGCTGAACTCGACTTGTAACTGCAACAGTGTTAAGGAAAAGGTCATTCAGGTAAAAAGAAACGTCGGATTATGCGGAAGCCCTAGAATGGCATGTTCGATGCACCTCATACTAGATCTGTTTGTTTGAGTGAATTTTAATACGATGCAATAGTTGTTTCGCAGTGAAATTCACGGTCTACACCTCTATTTAATTGAATTTATGCATTGCATTCATTTAGTATGAAATTTTAATTTCAAGTATTCACTCGATCACTGTTCACGTTCTTGGAAATTGAGATGGTTGTGACTATAATAGTGTGAGTGCTTAAATCCCTAGGGGAAATTGTTCCAATTCATGACTGTTGACGAATTCGGACTGTGGACATGGCACTAAGCTCCTTCGGGACTGGTAGAGTGTAGTGAGCGCCTGAGTTCAGTTGATCGAGGCGTGTGGGAACCAAGATTCATTTGTTTTATTCGTGGCTTCGGTCGCTTATCGATTTCCTTTCGAATTATCTCTTTTGGTTGCTAGTCCAAATTCATTTAATTTCACTTGCACACTCATGAACAATGTGGCCCTTTTCACGTCTGACTTCGTACAATTAGTGAAAGCAATACACGCGGATCGATGATCATTCTGACTCACTCTTTTTCTTAGGGTTCAACCAGATTGAAGATTGAGAAACAATAAACTTTTGCCGATTACCTTCAGTTCGGGGTTGCCAACATGACAACCAGCGCTCAAGAACGGACTACGGGCACACGAAGTGTGATGTGTGAGAAGGGGATTGTATCTAGACTAAGAAGAAAGATTATGGTAGTGGAAGTTTGTGTGGGCGGTCCGGTGTCGCAAACCAAATCCGTGTTCAAAGTCTCAAGAATGCTGGCTAGAGCAACTTATTGTCCTATCTTGATCTCTCTTGGCGACAGTGTATGGGAGAGATCATTTAGGATGACCATGGTCGCTGATTTTACTTCCATATCTTTCGCTAATCTTATCGTCAGATCAATCTGTGAGGCCACAACAATTCGTGGCAGGCTTTGTGGTCCAAATAACGGAAGAAGGAAAGTTGTTACGCCCACCGATAGAGAGGATGGTGGTGGCATTTGGGGCAGCGATAGTTTGCAGCTTCCGAAGTTGATTCTGTTTTACGCATAGTCTATGATCTGGGTAGTTTTCTTTTACTAAAATTCCATGCACTATTCAATTGCATTAGGCGTTGTCCATTTCCGAAATCAACTGATTGAATTCGACTTTAGCCGGTCACTTTGGTTGCAAACGATCGATTGTAGAGACTGTGAGGCCTGCTTTTTTCGTTCCACTCTTCTAGTATATAACAAATTGTCATCCATGTTTTCAACAAATGTGACTCCGTCGTTTCGATATCAAGTTCCCGGTAATGTCGTGAATTCATTTGATCTTAATGGCGTCTAAAGTGGTCTTTTTTCTGACACATTGACCTTCACTGACTCCCAGTCAGTATTATTATTATTATTATTATTATTATTATTATTAGTAGTAGTAGTAGTAGTAGTAGTAGTAGTACCCATCACTTGAATACAGATCCGACAAAGAGCACTCTTTCCAGACTCGTTTTAGCAACTCTGTCCAGCCACTGTGTGACTATCCAGGTTCTGTGCCCTAACCTATTTCCATCATTTTTCCCTTCATCTAGACAGTGGAAGCACATGAGCGCGCCTTGATCGTCAAACGCTTTTTGTTCGAGATGATTGACGCTTACGGTTGTCTGGCCTACCTCGGTTTCGTACTAGCCGACCGAATCGCTTTACGCTCTTTGTTGTTGACCATGTTGATGACTGACAGTGTAAGACGTCTCGTTCAAGAATGTCTGATTCCATTGATCCAGTATCGTTTCCGTGTCTGGCAACATCATCGATCTATAGGATTGCGTAAACGAAAAGCGGACAAGACAGATTCCAGTATTCCGGACGACTACGTCACTTTAATCGCTGTCGATCGAGACGTATGTGCGGATCAGTACGAACCATTTGATGACTATTTGGAGATGATCTTGCTACATGGCTACTTAGTAGTGTTCGCATTTGTCACCCCCTCGTTGGCTGCTCTAATCGCCCTTGTTTCAACACTACTCGAGTCACATTTTGACGCCTTCAAATTGCTCTGGATCACCCAACGTCCGACACCTCGACTTCTAGTTCGTCAAACTTCCATCTGGTTAGCTCTGCTGGCCGCTCAGGCGTGGTTGTCCATTTTGACTAATGTCGGTTTGTGGATTGCCTCGATGTCGGTGGCCTCTTTCGAACTCGGTACGGTCAGTCCGAGCTTGCTTTACTTGTTACTAGAGCATAGTCTTGTTGCTGTTGGTTTGATAATCCATTTCGCAATTTCCGATGTCCCAGTGGATGTGAGAGATGCACGACGTGCGAGGGCATTTCGGCGCAATTTACACTTTCCAACCTTGGTACATCAAGCCTGATACTGAACCATCTTCTCTCGTCCTAAAATTCCCGCATGAGATCAAATTCTGTCCATTAATTCCTCTTATTACATCAGCCATAAGTATTGTTAACAGCTAAACTGATACGGTCACATGACATTGTATACGTTTTGCTTCTTTCTCTTTTGCTTCGAGTTTTCTGTTCACATTAACCTGATCGATCGTCATGTTTGTTTTATTCAACAGATTAGCAGCTACGTGACTCCGGTTATTTTCATTCTCCTTTTATTTGATATAGTGCTCCCGAAATCGGTTATCTGCACGAATTGTGGCAGTTTTTTCTACTATTTCGTTTGCTTTCACTGATTTCTCTTCTTTTTTTGGAGAATTCTCAAGGGTTTTTATGACTGTGCGCGCGTGTGTATGTGTGTTGTTCCAGAAAGTAGATTGATTCCCGACACTAATTGAGATCTGTTTCTTTTTTGTCAAAATATATATTTTAACTTTTTGGTGTTCCCCTTTTACTGAAATTCCCCAAAACGCCACTGATCTGCGTGGAATCGAACGTGTGAGAGTAAAGAACATTAGTTGGCATGTCTTCCCTTGACATCGTTGCATATAGTGAATATGAAAAACAACCAGTCTGGAAAGCCTACGTTTCATGTTGAGGTGACTTGGATCCGAATCCAGCTTGGATATTCGGACCGTTTGGTAGTATTAAATCAATAGTCTCCTGGTCGGACAATTTGTGGTTCATCCACGCATGCACCTTGATGCCGAGCAAGTTTGTGACCCTCTAGATTGTCTTGCTAATTCCAAAGTCCGTCTCCTCTTGCTCTTCGTGAATTTATGATTACAAACTACAATGGGACAGCTTTTCGACATAATATACACATAAAAGATGCTTTCTCCGATATCTCACTTCATGGGTTCATGACATTCGCGGACTGTTAGGCATTATTGTATTGTATTGCATAGACTTTTGCGTACAATAAGTGATATCATATTTCAGTCCAAAAAGTGAGGGCAGAAGTGAAATAGGAAAAGTAAATAAATAAAATAAAAATGCACTCATCACCTCGTAAAATATCTGAAAAATCATCAAGAACTAACCATAGCACATTAGGATAGGTTGCTCAGGAATTCGGCTGAAACCCGGTCACGATTTGCCGATATTCGAGCTAAATATAGGACAGTTGAGTTCCTGTAGATGTTGATTCTGGAGGGTATGAAACGAAAAGCGGACCGTGTAGAAATATGAGAACGGCACTTTGGAAGATCGTTGTGCAGAGGATGCGTAGGATCAGAAAGAAGTTTGTGAGCAAATTTCTCACATGTTGGTAAGTGTTGATCACATATATTAAGGGACAATTCAGTTAGTAGTACGAAGTACACACGACTAATAATTGATAGTCCCCGACGAAGGATTTTAAAGTAATTTAAGTAGACCCGGAAAAATGACGGGTGAGCAGTAAAGAAGGATTGAAAGAACACATTGGTATACAAATCGGGAGATGGTGCTTTGTTTCACCTTGTAGTGTTGAAGCTTCCTGATTTGAAATGACAACCGTCGGAGAGTTTTTACACAGGTAAAAATCTGAGAAGTCCAACTCAGATTTTTATCCATAGTAACTCCTAGATATTTCGCAGAATCAACCCTGGTTGAGTTGGAAGATGTTTCGGATGGGTAGGCTGACCGAGGGAGAGAGAACAGACATTAGAAATATTTAGATGTGCTGAACTTTTAAACCAGCTCGTGCAGATAAAATGTAAACAGCAGATAGGGTGTTGGGAACACTTTGAAAATCATCGTTGTTCGAAACGATTTGAGAGAGGCCAACATCATCAGCATGCTTAAACAGATGACAGGGTGAGCTAGTCTATAAGTCGCTGATGTAATTAGAGAAAAGAAACTGTGAAAGAACAGCACCCTGTAGCACGCCCAAGTTGTTAATCAACGGTTTTGAAGTTTTACCGTCCATTCGTGCGCATTGGGTTCGGTTAGTAAAGTAATCAGATAGCCATGCTGATAAAGGTCTGGGACAACCTAATGTTTCCAGTTTGTGAAATAGAAGAGATCGTGGGACCGAATCAAATACCGACGAGTAGTCTAGAAAGGCGCAATGTACAGATTTAATTGATGCGTTTAAGGAATGACAAATGTGGTGAATGAGGGAGGCGACAGCATCCAAAGTGGACCTGTGGGATTTATTGACAAAGTGAAAAAAGTTGTCTGGAGGATACATAGAAGAACGCAGGCGCTTATGTATAGCACACTGCGTCACTTTAAGACCAGAAGACGTTAAGGCGATGGGACGAAAACGTTTTGTGAAAGCAGTAGAACTGCTAGATTTTGGGATGGGAATAATGATAGGTCTCCAACAGTCAGAGATAGAAGGCGAGACTAAGGATTAGTTAATTACAGAAGTAGACATACCGGTCAGAGCCGCAGTACCATGCCTTAAAAAAGCTGAAGACAGACTGTCAGGACCAATCCCTGTGGTGTGGAGAAGGTCAAGCACCTCTTCTCTAGAAAAACTGGTAACTGTCATACCATCACCCTGGCCAATATGACCGGGGTATAAGTGGAAGGTTGGATGAAAGCGCGATTGATGCTGTCGACATCCGCAGAAGTTTTCGCATGTTTATTCCCACACAACCATCGAATGCCTTGCCACACGAATAGATTGTTGTAACCACTCAAGAGTTGGCTGGCGAATGCAATGTTGATGCGTTGGATTTCGGGTTTTACTAGGTTGGAAATGTACTGCGAGCTTCAGTTATTACGAGACTTGCAGAAATGCTCCTTGCATCTTCTTGGAGATTTCAGTTTCTGGGTCTAAATACGGCCATTTTAGACGAATGTTGTTTCTGAGGGGCAGCAAATACCAAAGAATGCATTGACCATCTTGGAAAAGTCTGACATTGCCATTGAGCAGGGGTTCAAAACAGAAACAGGTAGATGCGAGTGAAAGGGATTTCTGAAGTTTAAGGTTATGTGAAAAGTTACGGAGGCGAACTTGAATTTGATTTGTTTGCCTCGAGTATATCTTGGGCCTTAACAGAAGCAGAGAATGATCGCTGCTTGAAACTGGAACACGCAGTTTCAGGGACAATAAATCGGGGTGGTTGGTAATAACTCTATCTAAAGTAGAGCCGCCTCTGGTGGGAGAAACGCAGAGAGCAGTCAAATTAAACACAATCAGTGGTAGGGTAGATGCATGTTTGAAATCACCTACGATAATATGCAGATTATGCTCAAGAAGAGGAACAATAAATAATAGAAAAGAGTCAAGAAAGATGCGGTATTTTTCGGTCAAAAAGGGCAATGTATAAATTCGTTATGATAGTGCTGGTATGGCGAGAAAACCTATGGTGACACTGCGTCACGAGACAGTCAGTTCCATTTAGCAAGTAGGTATAGGCAACTTCGGACTTGCCAGACCAGAAGGAGTTTATTTATGTTGCCACATCCCCTCCAGTCTTCCTCTTGTCCGAAACTCTGTCTTGCCGATGGAGTCTGAAGTTGTCTATCGACACGAGTGAATCACCGATTTCCGGGTTCAGCCACGATTCTTGTATGCAGATGACACACTTGTGAACATGGATCGGTGATTGAAATGCGAGGGACAGATCCGACTTTTTCGTAAACGGGGAGCGGATGTTGGTACTCAACAAAGCCGGAATGGACACCTTGGCTGGAAGGGTGCATCTCAGAGCTGCCTGCCAGCCAGCACGTGTGCCTCTTTTAGATCGATGAGATTGCTGAGGCGCAGTCATGCGTGATCCCGGTCCATGTGGAGAAATGATAAGGTATTTGAACAAAAGTGGTTCCGAGCGATTGTAGCGGAGGACGGAGAACATAATGGAACCAAATATCCGACAAAAATCTGCGAAATATAATGGCACAGAATTGCAGTGCAGTCAGTCAAAAGGTGCGCGATATTCTTTAAGACTACACCGATGGTGTACTGGTGACCATGATCCTGAAAGGTAGTGTGACGTAAAACCACATATCTTGGCGGGCCACACTTGCCAACAGCCTTAATTATGAATGCCTCATTTTTTTACGGATTTCGTCACCCACTCGAGATGTGGCCTGGGTTGTGCACTGTTCATCGACCGAATTCGGAATCACCGACGGGTCTTAGAGCACCATTATACTGGGTCGAACAGCAGAGCTGTGTACCTACCGAAGCATCGCAAGCATATCTTTAACTAACCGGTGTTATTCCAATGGGTTAAGTGTCTATGTTTGAAGGTTCAAGTTCCATCAGTGCTGATCACTTTCGTGCTAGGAAGCTGACCATCATTGTCCTCTTTATCTTGCCCTGTTCATTGTGATTTCGTTTACCAGCACTTTGAGTTTTATGTCCACGACTGTCGGTTCCAACACGGAATGCAGAAGGTTTCAGAAACTCCGAAACATTCTTACTATATTATGAATTTGTGTAACAAAAAGTGAGATGGTGAACGAAGAACCGTCGCTACCCGAAGACGGGAAGCATTAGTTCTTGAGACTGTCATGAGATTCGTGCATGACAAGCCATGCTTCCCGGAATCCTAGTCCATGAACAACGTCATTTTGGATATCTGGCTGTCCACCAAGCAAAGTTTTTGTCCGTGTTCTGGTTTCACTCACCAGACAAGACTTATCAGGGATAAAGGAGACGTAATAAATGACATCTGGCTTATTCGAGGCAATGGTGCTTTCTTGCAGATCATTTTATTTTTGTCTTCATCCTTAACTTTATTAGTGGAACGAGAGTGCACATTTTTCAGGAAGAGGGCCGCCAATTGGGGAAGATGACTCGCAGTTGTGGTGGAGGGTGGGGTTCGAACCTGCGACCCTCACGTTCAAACGCCACGATCATATTTACTTGACCACCGCCTGCTTAGCTATTCAAAGCTACCGATCGGTCTACGACAAACAGGTTTGGCTGGTGCTGTCAACCATCCTGATTTGGTGAAATCACTCCAAAAGTGCTGTCTTTTACTATCCACGCTCCTCCATTTAGGGATCACTATCTCTGAAAATCTCGCACCGTATTTAACACCTTCATTTTCCAAATCAAACACTCAAGGAAAATTGATCAGCGTTTGCAATGCACGTGTGTCGCACACGTATGTCGGCGTATCTCCGTCAAATAGATTTTGTCCAATGGCGAATGCCGAACCCGAATAACCGTCAGTTCGAGAGGGCGATGAAGAGAATTAGGCAAAGTCTTAATAAACCAGTGTGATAATGAGTTCGGCCACAGTGAATGATCATCCACGCTTCCCTCTCAGTTTGCTATGCTTTTCAAAGAACAAATTTGGCCCATGCACTCGAGATATCACACTTGCTTTATCCATGATGTTCACGTTCAATGACCAGTTCCATTATCCGATTGAGACTGACTTCAAACCTTTCACGTTCTACACGATTCTCCTCCGAACGGCTGAGACTACCCTTTCTCACCAGGTGGTTGTCGCAGCAGTTCCTAGTTTTAGTTTCAGGAACGCACGGTTAAGGTGGATGCATGTGGACAACCGATTATGCTTAGTATAATAAAAAATTCTGCGCAAATAAATGGTCACCTTTTTCCAACTTCTATTCATTTTCATGAAATAATTCACTATGTGATATCATTGCTCAACTCACCATTAAGAAACCATGGAAGCACTGTACAGCTGTTTCATTCAGCTTGTTAAGAATCATCAGCAGTGCATACCCACCACGCCCGAACTGGGACGCGAACCCGAACAAGGATTAACGATTGTGAGTCGAACGCCTTAGCCATTACGCTACCGGGCAGGCTCTGAACGGTTTGTTCAACTTCACCACATGATGTTGCGCCTACTGTCCGCTAGCTCACAGTGATTGACCCCTACTGATAGATGACTTCTCTGCAGGTAGCCTAAGTATGACGAAGGCTTTGGATATGACTTACAGAGCTTAATTACTTGGTGCATGTTAGTAGTAGGAGATTGAATGTTTTCATGAAATTATTTATTTGTTGTTTCTAAGTCCGCTCTCCTTGTTACCCAAAAACGGTTTCTTCGAGTGACCCGGTTTGATACCATGATAATAAAAGGCATGTCAATGGCAGAATAGGTCAGTTGTCTATAAGTGGAGTTCGCCTGTGAATGCTTTCTCTATTGAGTATTCATCGCTCGAACAGTAAGGAGAGGTTTTCCACACACTTTCCTTAGACCGTTTCCGTAGAACCACCAAAGTCGGAGATTCATTTCACAGGAAGTCACGATATGCCGTATTCCGGCAATCTCTTCACAGCTCTGAAAAAAATGTAGTGAGACGAGTTTTGAACTTTGTTCTCCAAGAACTGAGATTCAGAGCAGTAGTCTAAATTCCATCTAAGGTTTGGAATGGTGACTGTTTAGTGAGTCTAACCTTAAATATACTATCCTTAGGTGCTAGGATCTAGTTGGCAAAGAGTGTTTCACGCTTGGTAGCTAGCCTGGATTTTCTTCGATATTGGATATCACTTATTACCGCATTTTCTGTTAACTGTTTAGTCATATAACGTGAACTAATTTATTCGCCTAGGTACAGAAATTATTTTCAAACCTGGAACGAAGGTGCGCCTGAAATTGTGTTTGCGGTAACTAGCCGCAAGCAACCAGCAGTTGGTACAACTGGGACTGGTTCTAGAGAATAGGTGTCCTCACGCGTAGCTTTGATTGGGACGGTTCTTATTCGCCTGTAATGTAACATCCAAACCTACAGTCCCAAAGTTCTCAGCCTTTCATTGCATCATTTTGAGACCTGGTCAGTCCACTCGAAGCGTACTGCAATGAAACTCATTTTCGATCCCCGACTTGTCCGAAGCATTGCTCTTGCTTAATGGGAACGTCGCATGACTAACGCTGAGATTCAGCGTCGTACACTAGGTTCAGACAAACGCTCTCAAATTAATTTTTTATTTCACAATTCCTCACCTGTCAGAGTACACTCCGGAATTCTCGAACAGTGACTGTTTCATCGGTCGCTGATTGAATCACAAGTTAATACGGATGCATAGTGAAATTGACATAAGTGTCCATTCTGACTCGAATATCCCGAATGTGCCTGCCTAAACATTATTGCCGCCAGCAGTACATTGTGATCAGATATATCTGAAACCGGCAAACTGGAAAAGTTTGACAACCGGATTTCATCTTTGCTGCTTAGGGTGTCTTCGGCCGTAAAAAGGATTTGGCGGTAAAATCCACTTTATTACTATATTGCACTTACAAGGGAAACAGAGTTAAAATCATGGCGCATCACGTAACTGAACGGGCAACGGCTGAAACAAACCTCTGGACGGTCAATGGCTGTACTTAAAGCTGCACACCAAGGTATGACCACAGCTTTGGTGTCGACACCAATAAATGCAGCTAGTATATACGTGTAAGTTGCATCGCGATGTACTAGTATACACTGGCTAGAACAAAGCCAGGTGTTATGATCCCGCCAACATACGTGGTCAGTGTGCATTTTGTTAACAAATAGCCGCTACCCGAGGATGAGAAAAAGACAGGGCTGTGGGATCTGACGGGATACACACAGCAACCCCAAAGCCTCTGGGTTACATAACTGAACTAGGTCACTCAGTCCTTTTCAACCTGCTTTTAAAGACAAAGTTAGTTGGAGAAAATGAGAGATTGTTCCAATTCACAGAAGCGGTCGAAGTAACGGGTTGGGAAAGTGGATGCCTATGTTTCCATCTTACTGAAATTTTTGGACCGGTGAATGACGGATGAAATAACATGCCGCCTAACCAGATATGAAATAATCAGGCCATATCAACAAAAGTTTGTACAAAGAAAACCATGCTGTACAAACTTTCTGTCAATCCTGGATGCGGTGACCTCACGACTGAATCGGGAATACCGTGTAGAATGCTGTTATCTGAGTTTCGAAAAAGCTTTTGTTTCGGACGGTCACAGAAAGGTATTCGAACAGATACACAGTTGTCTAACGGATCGTCACCACTGTGTACCAACGGAGGCCACAAACAAATACATGTAATGAAGTTCCTCAAGATTCCATTCTAAGGCCTATTATTATTTCTCGGATAAATTAACGACTTTCCGGCTATGATAAAATCATCGTATTCCTCGTTTGTAGATTATGCGAATGCGTAGTAGGAGACCCAGCTTTGAAGGACAGATAGTTAGGTCCGGACTCGCTGTTAACAACCTTGATAAACTGCGGACTCTTGTTAAATATGAAAGGGCAAACAACGAGAGTGTCGGGAATACGACACATGGACCAAAGAGGATCTCATCAGATGTACAAAATAATAAAGATAGAAGACCTGGGACTGGCGATCCCTGAGACCTTCCGGTCGTCGGCTCAGTGCACAGTCCCTGACAGCAAGGATAACATGGAGACTGGCTGGAAGATGCATTTCGTCCCCTTTTGCAATGCAACCGTACAGCCTCAACTACACTATGACGTGTAAGTCCGCACTCATAACCTTATTAAAGATCAAACAACATTAGAGTATATCCGGGTAGGATTCTCAAAGGTCATCACCGAATTTACTTGATTATCCTTAAGGACAGGTTGCAGTACGATTAACAGACTTTCAAACTACTACAAAAGCACAAATCAAACCTTTTGTATCATATGGGAACTCGGCATTAAGACAATGAAGACCGAAGCTGAATAAAAAACCTGGGGCCATGGACAACGTCAGGGTAAAATTCTTGTCCCAAAGTTGTCAACCAGTAGAACATTTCAAGGATCCTTTTAAGGGCAATTTGGACAAATTGTGGCCGTCAGTACGCCTCTCTTTCACCGAAATTCCGTTACCTTTTCCCGCAAGCCCTTTGCTTCATCTTTTCTTTCTTTCGAGATCTCTCGATGTTCCTAATCTCCTTTCCACTAGTTTTTCAGGACAGTCAAATATCATATTGCTTTCTTTTACTGTTTGCCCACGCTGCGTTGTGGCTCTCATCCTCTTCAGAATAGTGAACTGTTTTTCAGGGAAGTAATCTCGACTAATTTCACGTATCGAACAACCGACCACCGGGCTCCAAAGAACTTTCGCATCAAAAATTCACAGTGGGAGAACAACCCAACCAATCAGACATGAACCCTTGATGGTAAGAGAAAAGGCACCTTCTGCAGTCCGTGATTAACAATGGCATTTTAGAATCGATCGTTTATCTTTCTAGATATGCATTATGGCATAATTAATTATCTTTTGTCTTTTACTTCCTTCATTAGTGAAACAACAATGTACATCAATTTTCAGGAAGGGGACCGCGGCCAGCAGAGGGTTGCCAAGTGGGGGAGTTGACCGGCGGTGGAAGGATTCGAGCCCGCGACATTTACGTCCAGATGCCATGACCTTATCTGTTTAGCCAACGCCGGTTCTTACTCTCGTAAAACTTAAAATTGTTTCCGATGCCATCACTAAATTCCGTCGCCGAGTCAGTGCCATTCGTTTGAGTAGATTTTATTGGGAGGACCAGGGTCGAACTGGCACAGGATCTGGTTTGTTATTCACATACATCTCGCAATGGTATGGTATAAATCGATGCATATCTGTCCGAGCCTGTGATCACCGTTGATTTCAGTGTTTTCTCGAGTCACCTGTTGATTTCCCAGTTTCACATGGTAATTTCCTATACGTTTTATTTCTTTTTTAATTTCTGAAATCACGATGTACATCAGTTACAGGAAAGGAGTAGAGGCCGACAGAGTAATACGATGTTGACCGCTTGACTACCGCCGTTTTTCTGTCTAACAGATTAAAGTCCCCTGGACGTTGGATCAGATGGTTGAAGATGATTGTTTTTCTTGGCACTTTTCAATTTTCTCTTCCGAGACTGCTGAATCGTTGATGCCGACTTTACACGGTGCAGTTCAATCTTTGCCAACGTGCATATGATATCACACCACATGTTCGATTCAGCTAGAGGAGTGACTAAATGGATGTACAGCTAAGAGCGGGATAACGACTATGATGCAGCGCACTATTATAGTAGAGAAACGCAACAAGAAGAAAAACGACAAGGTATTCCTTGTGTTCGGGTAAAGTCCCTCGATTAATTAAGTTTATCTATGCGCAGAAATTTTGCCACTAGTCCCTATTTGAAATCTTCAAAGGTTGTTTTACTTCAAATGAAAATTAAAGAGCGTACAAAAATAAGAACAACTACTTAAGTCGTGTTTTTTCACAAGAATACGTTGTCTGGGAGATAAATGACAGCAAGAGGTTAACAACATAATAACAGGGTCTCGAACAACCTCGGCAATTAAATTGGCTGTTAATTTGACGTCATTTCTATTGGAGGATGTTGTTAGATGTCACGATCAATATTGTCCTTCCAGTCGCATATAATTTATCCGTCTAGTTCATCCCATTGCTGGCAATAAATTTATATCCTTTCGTTACCACTTCGGTTTTTGCTCGAGGCTTTCACGAAGATAAAGCAATCGGATTCTCAACTTTTAAGCCAATACGAAGAACCAAATAGACGTTATCGAATGGGACTGAAACTTAATGTGGTGAAATGTGAATTAGTCCTCCACGCTAGATAAATTGGTAAGTTTCTCGGGCTTGTCTATAAATCCTTTTTTAGATAGATGCAGCACCCTTGACTGATGGCTATATTGGGGAAAACAACAAATATTTGCCGTGGTGTGCTACTGTCGTTTTTTGAGTAGGCAGAAACAAAATGTGAATGTCTCGAGGTAAACCCAGAACACGTGGTGAAATCAGGAGAATGATCAATTTAGTTAGCTCTAGATACGTTTCAGATGGGATCATAAATACCGGAAGTATTTCCGGACAGAGATTCTGGAGAAGGGGATTAGAGATCGACGTCAGCGGTGAACATTTAGGGTGATTTCTTATGGCTACCAGCTACATCGTCTATCCCAAAAATTGGATTAAAAATTGAAAAATATCTTGGATTTCACCGCAAGGGGATCTCAATCAGCAAAGTATCGAAGTCATATGAACTGTTCCTGACGAGCCACAAAGAAGCGGCTCTGGAATACCGCAGATGACATGAGATCAATAAAGACTAATACTCACGAGAAAATATTAGAAACTAACAATACTAGCAGTAAAAACATTCATCGATATCGAAAAGGCAAATCTAATTGGATTTTGAACAAGGTGGTCTCCTTTGCTAAGGTCAAAAAACTACAGTTCACTACCAAAGGATGGTTCATTGTGACGCTGCGTTTCTGGAGGAGGTCGTGTTTAGGTAGATGTTAACTCAATAAAAAACATGCCAACTTTTACAGCTTTAGCCAGAGACAGGGAGCGCGTCATTACTGATCATTCCTTTAATGCCGTTTTTCCGTGAAACTATCATCCCAGATCATGATTTACTGAAGCAAGTCGATCAAAACACTGTAGAGCAGTATTGATCATGTTCAACGCCGCTCTCTGTACCTAAACATGGTGACTGCTTCGGCATTATCCTGGTGATTTTCAGCCATACCCATACTGAGACAGGCGGTGAACAAGCGGTCAGCGTCACAATGTTTTAAAGTGAAACTCCCTGTTCCAGTCATCTCAGGACCGCCCGACTTGCTAAAGTGGCAGCCCTCAGGTGGTCGTGACCCCCTACCTGAAAATAATTCTTGATCAGAAAACCCAGTAAAACACAAAAATTTACCTCTTACGCTGGCTACGAGTGTTCCCCATACGCAACACGTGATCCAACCAGCGTAGTCTACTAAGTTTCATACGCTGAAATAAGCTGTTCTCAGAAGTGGC
>LUCM01006751.1:0-21292 GCA_008360955.1 Fasciolopsis buskii
CAGAGGCTGACGAGGCTTGAGAAAATGTGATCTAACAGACTGAAAACCACCTACGAAACTATTTGACAACGAACCGTTGCGAGTATCGAGCGTGTTATCAATGGAGATACTATGGGTAGGCAGAAGGGGTCGAGGAATTGGGTTGGAGAGAGAAGAGATAGGTTATATAAACTAGAGGAGACTCTGGTTATTGTGAGGACACTGCAATCAACCAGTCATCGTTGGTCCTTGTTTATCAGTAGCTTAAGGGAATTCTTCATCTGTAACTTCGTAACATATAAAGTGATCACCGGTCGTTAAACCAGATTCTGAGCTGTCACTGTGTAATAATTAGATATGTTGACTCTGAATGCTCGCACACAGGGTCGCACAAGGATATTACTTCAGCTGCCGTGGGTGCTAAGCGTATTAAAAGGAGTTTTGCAGCTAGTTTGTACCGTGCACGTGCTACACATGGAAATTAGCTAGACGAAGAGAGTCGCACACACTGATCTCAGAAGTACGGATCTATTGTCTTCACATGGACAAACATTACGCTAACGCCAATCATCTTGAAATGAGTGTACTATTCAGTCACACTGAAGCGTTTGCGCTTGGGTGCTGACACGACAAGAGATGGCCGAATTCATTGTTTCACAGGCTACCTGCACGCTATCAATCACTCGACTTATTACGTTCACAGGCTTGTCTCAATACTGCCTGATATTCTAAGGACCGGCTACGTGTACATTGTGCACACCATCGTCTGACCAAAGAATAGACCGTTCCTTATATGCTAATAATAAATCCAAAGGCGTACCTGCATGCCAGGATAAGAGCACAAAACCATGGTTCTAACTGGCGGCTGAGAAACATGTCCCCTTCGAGTTAGATCTGGAAGCGGATTGCATTCGACCACTGATTTCACCGGGTCCTTGCTCAATTCTGTTGGGGACATCGGGTGAGCAATAGTGTGATTAGCCTGACATCTTAACTAATCTGATTCGCTCGATTAACAAGATAATCGCTCAAGGACGTCAATGAGGGCTGACATCTTTTGTATATCTTCTTACTGTCCACATTTGCGAAACTATGTATACTTCCTGGGAAAGGTTTGAAACGATGCGGCAGCCAGGATGAATCGCGATGGGGTATGAAGTTAGCCTCGACTGGCGCTTGTCCGCTTTTCGATTTGGACAAGAAACGAGAATTGTCCTTAGAGGACGCTAGGGAACCGCCCGAAATCGTACTGTGTCATGTATATCCTGTAATCTCCTTCGTCTTCCCAAAAATAAGCAGTAATATAAAACATGAAAAATTAAGACGTGGAAACAAAAGGATGTTTTCATCGTTTTTTGTAGGTTACCTTTTTATATTTGCATCTTCCTTCTCAATCACTGTTGGACTGGTACCATTTCCTTTTAAAAGGCTGGGAAGTGTAAAAAATGACTACTACTTACACGTGGGTGTTTCACCGGAAAACATCCGAAATGAAACACCGAGATGTAGTTTAGACTCGCAAAGTTGCAGAAGCTAGTTTCATTGAAATAAAATAAAACAATCTGGCTAAATGTCAAAATCACAATGGCAAATGGCCGACAGTTAGCTTGCCCGGCTGATGTTCCCACGAAAATTACAGGCTTGTGGAGAACAAAAAGAAGCCGATATTTAATAAGATTAACTATTTGAAACAAAATCACGATTCAGCTGTTTCAGGACACAAACGCATAATCTTGGGTACTCTATCGAACAAAATTAACAATAAAAATTGGAAGGAGAAGTATGATTGGAAAAAAGTTCACAGAACGGGAATATGAAATGCTTCAGCATTATGAACAACATGTATACACAAAGCGGATAGAAGGAATAACTTATTCATTCTCATTTTCTCGGGGTCGTACTTTCACAAAAACAAACTTTTGTCTACTGTGTTTTAATCGGTCGATGGGGTTGTCTGATCTGTTTTGGGAAGCGCTATATTGGTTTTTGTTGTTGTCAGCTGGAAGACGCAAGGGCGGACCTCGAAATAGAGCATTTCGAACAGCCCAAAACTCAGCACGCACGAATTCGTAGAATTCTTGTTCCGCACGCCAAACTGGATCGTTACGAAATAGCGCACGTGTGGTCTCTGTGATTGGTAACTTGTATTTGGTTCGTCTCAGATGCCAACCACCACTGGCCTTAAGCAATTGAGTGGCACCAGAAAAGAACCGCGGTAAAAACCGTTCCAATAAAAGCACATATTCGTCAAACGCCTCGCTCAAGCCCACAATCAGATAAGAATCCGTCACTCTACGTTTGGCCGTTTCCAAAGCAGCCAGATTTCCTGGTATTCGGCAATAAGCGGCATGGCCACAGAAGAATGGAACCTAGTCCGTTTCACGAAACAAGAATAAAAGGACAGAAAGTCTGAGGTAATACGTGCAAAAATTAAGCAGATGGGAAGTCGGGTTTACAAAAGCAAACACTATGGCAAGAAACACGTGAACGCGCGGGTAAAGTAAGGCGTCTTTGCTGCTTTTATATAGAAAAATTTAACCGTCTGAAGACAAAATCAGAACAACGAACACGAACAACTGCACTTCTTGTTAAAATAAAACTTGTCAAGCGATGCTAGTTTTCTAAATGACTGTTTCGGTGACTTTCGAATTGGTATTGGGCATGTACAGTATCAGCTTGGTCAATTCTATTATAGTATATCTAAAGCTAACAGAGGGCGGTTGCTGGAAATAAGAAACACGTAGCTGACTAACCACCAAATACTTTCAAATATGTATTGTGACACGCTGACCAGTGAAGCTGATGCTTAATGTACGGCATAAGATGAGGTATCACGTGAAACTGTAACACTAAATGCGCGCTTTTCTAATAACCCTTTTTGACGTAAACGTTTCGTCAATGTATGCAATCCGCCGACCGGTCGACAACGATAGATCCCTTGAAATGGCAGGAAAAAAAATTTATCCACGAGACAAAGGTCGGATACGACACTCGTGCCCAATGGGACTTTAAGATAGACTAATGAAATCACTAGAGGAATTATGAAGCATTGCTGCTCCAGGGAGCTTTCTCAATCGACTTTTTAGGTTAATGGAATGAATCAGAGAATTACTAATAAGGTTCCGTTTGTGCTTCTGACGCAAGCTAATACAACGGATGACGCGTTGCATTCAATGGCCAAGCGTAACCCGCTAATGCGAATCGGATGGCAAACCCTCGTGTACCGATTAGGAAAGAAAACAACTAGTGGTTAGATCTATCTGCCTCCAGACAGGTGTCTTCAGAATCCCGGATGACTACTCGTTTTGAACGAAATGCTCCCAAGTGACCGTGCGCCTCAGACAACATCCACAGAGTAAGCTCTGCCCGTTTTCCTCTTGCGGCGGTGTTTTCATCAAACTGTGGAGAAGACGAATGCCCGACGAGGTTCTCCAGGTTAATTGACTTTTGGTGATCTGCCTGGGGGAGGGAGATGGATAAGTCCTGATTCCAAAACAGCAACGGTGGTATGCGAAGAATACAGTGCCAGTCTTATCGGCATCTGCAGCTGAGTGGGCTACTGAGCGCCGAAGACGTCTAGACCCATCCGAAGAAAGAATGAACTGATGAACAAACCACCGGTTCCCATAGGTTTAGGAGACCTTCAGGTCGTCCAACTGTTCTGTACATCGGACTGTTTGATCGAAGGCTAGAAGAGCTAACAAAGTTAATTCTCCACTTCTGTTTGAACCACCGGGTATTACCAAGCACATTGACAACTACGGATCTCCAAGGACAATGGATGTACCGTCCATCGTGCGTGCGTGTGAAAATCCATCTGCTGACATTTTTCTCACGATTGTTATTCAATTTCTAGTAATATTCCGTAATGCCGACCTAGATTCCGTCTCCCCTTATCGAACACTGTTGAATCATCATTTTTTGACATCAAAGTGATTACTGTCACTTACCTTTTTTCTAATCCACGCATCAACCCGCATGCGTTGAACTCGGACGTTTGGTCCTGTCAAGCTGCTTTCCCCAGTATTTATCACACCACTGTTTCCAATAACGGTAGAACACTGCTCCCAACAAGTTTCTTGATTTCCATAGGATGTGCTTTGATCTGTGAGTAACTCATACAATTCGAAGGAGACTTACAGTGGATGACATGGAGACCATAGGTGAGCTACAAGTGCTTCTTTTACTTCGATCGTTCTCGCTCACTGTTCTTCTCCTTTACCGTGGCTTCTAACAGCAATTAGTTTGCGGACAGATGTTTACATATATATATATGTATATATATATATATATGTATATATATATATATATATATATACCGCGTTCCATTAACCTGAGATGTTAATTCCTGCAGACCGATCACGTCCGCCTGGCAACGATTTTCTTATTGTAACGGATTGAGATCGCCTATCACCAACAACGACACAACTAGCGTAACTAGCTAGTATCAACTGTTAAGTAACAGCCTTCGGTTGCCTTTCCCGCAAAATGTTTATTTCGTTTCCAGCATCTTTAACATGTATGTGTGACTAGGCTGATTATTCAAAGCACAGTGGCCAAAAAAGCAGTCACGGTTTCAACATGGCAGTCCAGCAAACCCTTCGCCTTTACTGAAAAGAATGTACCTTCTCATGTCACTAATAAGGAAAAAGAAGGATTTTTATCCATTGGAGATCGNCAGAGGCTGACGAGGCTTGAGAAAATGTGATCTAACAGACTGAAAACCACCTACGAAACTATTTGACAACGAACCGTTGCGAGTATCGAGCGTGTTATCAATGGAGATACTATGGGTAGGCAGAAGGGGTCGAGGAATTGGGTTGGAGACAGAAGAGACAGGTTGAATAAAAGAGACGGAACTCTGAGCAGTAGCACACTTATCACTACCCCCACCCCCGCCCGCTCGATGCAATGGGCAGCGCGGTTGTGATTATTCTACGCGACGACGGATGCAGTATGAAAATATTTGTAGGCGTGTAACTCATGGGGTTTGGTGGACCGGTGCTGCTAGGGAATCCAGCCACTAAGCAGAAGAACGATTAGGGTTCTCAACCAAAGCCTTTAGTTCTGACAAGAACCTCACCGCAAGGCAGCTGGGCATAGCTGAGTGGAAGTCCATCTAATTGGGTCAGCTATTCTTCAACTCGTTTTTCCGACTGAGCTGCTAACTCATATCAACCCCCAACTTGGAGGACCAGGAAACTACTTCGTCAGGCCTCTCTACCGACTGACCTTTCAGGCATGACTGGATCTTCGGCTTGAGATAAGCCATCCTGTATAGCTCGTTGGACCATGGTGGCACACAAGCCGTCACACCATGTCAAGGTATAGTCTCGTTGACTATTTGTATGTGTGACTGCGAATATACTAGATTATTGCCCAAAACTCAGAACATTAGTTTTCTCTCAAGTGCCCCGAACCAATTATCGTACAAATAATTATTTCGATTTGCTTTCGCATCAAGAGGATGCTGAGAACACAATCATTAACACCTCTAACACTACGGATATTAATGCAGTTAATGAAAATAACGGCAGTGTTATAGTTACTGTGTCACTTTTGTATTTAGCTGAAGGCAATTTAGGCAACATCAGTGAAATGCAACTAGAGTTTTGATATAAGAACAAACGACAAGACAAAATAATGCCCGATGACGTTTGTTGTTCCTGTGCCCGCAATAAAATTTGGCACAATAAGGGTGCAAAACAAATACGGAAAACATGGTGTTTGAGACCGTCATAACCACAATCAAAGATCGGAAAGACAAAGTCGGTCGCGTTAGACGATAAGGTTCATCGTCTCAGGGTGAGTATGAGGTTCTCCGTTAATAATCACTGCTGAACCACTTCAGATTTCGCACTTTATGACTGTGATGAACAAATCGTACCCGCCCCGGGAAATAATCATTTGCCTATTGAAGAAGCCGAAATTGAGAAGTGAATAAGGTCACAGCAAGTTCGAAGCGTTGATAATCAGCAGGATGGTGAGAGCTCGTGAGAAACTTTACGCATATCACCCGGATCGACCCAGGCGTTCAGCTGCATACTAACTAGAGATCAGATCCAACACTGTTTTTGTTCATTTCATTTGTCCCAGTCAATTTAAGCGGACATGTAGTCCAAGCACAATGGTGACGCTCGAAAACAAAATCGACTATGATAATATGCAACCGAACTGTTGATCAAAGTTTTCACCATAGTCGACGCACATATAGCCCGGCATAAATCGAATGATTCAATGCATTGGTGTGCTCGCATATGATCCCATTAGAGCTGTTTTCAACAGAGCAGTGGGATCGTGTGTGCATTCGGTTTATGGTTGTTTCTTTTATAAGGTTCCAACCGCACGGATAACTTTCACTGGAATGTCGCACCGATAGACATGCTAGTAGGGACGGTTTGAGCTGAGCCTGGGTTATTTTAACCATAACCTGTAGTGAATTCCATCAAATTTGAGCTACCAACAGCAGTATCAGTAGAGAAAAATGAAATTTCAACCTTTCCACTTGTTTCTGTTGCCAGTGTCCGTACGGTACACAGATCATCAAGCAAGGTGGACGTTGCAAATTTTTTCGGTGGAATAAGCATCGGCAGAAACTCGCCCGTGTTGTGGAGTTCCACTGTTTAACGCATACGCTGTAATTCGTCAACAAAACGAAACGGCAGCAAAATGAAACCCTTGACAACTTGGATTTGTGAGTGAAATTAGTGCTCTTCTTTGAGCACTCAATATGTACTTGACATTAGCTGACAACTAAAACATTTCAAGTTTTTTCGTTATGTTCTAGGAAAAGTAGTAAGATTCATATGGCCTACGATACCTCTGACTTGAGGATAGAATTTCCGGCGGTGTATCAAGAACTACATTCTTCAGTTTCGACACACCGGTTTTTCGACAGGGCGGTCTTTCCAAACATTTTGTTGATTATCAGACAATTAGTGATATCATTATGTGGAAGCATCTGACACAGTCTTGCACATAAATAAAGGCTTTTAAGCAGTTGCCGTCCCCTATGTTCGCTAGATTTGTCTACCGAGAGCCTTGGGTTTTCCCATTTGGCACTTGAGTGTTGCCAGAACGAGGTAGGAAATTAACGTGGTGCTACAAAATGACCGACATGAAGACTCGCCTAGAAGCGTAAAGAAACCTCCCTAATATAGTAAGCCAGATACAAGGAAATCATGAGGCTTTTTTCGGTGAGAGCGCCTCATTCGATGCATGTTTAAATTGGTGGCACAAATGAGTAAGATAGCAAACATTTCTGAATATAAAGTACGATAAACCAATGTCCTATTTCCCAAAGGCATTATATTTCTACAGTCCCAAGATCGTCATATTTCATATTAACATAATTTATGATGGCAACCGACCCCACACAGTCAAAAATTGGCTATAACCACGCCAATCGTAAATAAACAATGACTATAATGAGTGTTACATTGTCCCACGATATTATTCCACATCAAAAGCTAACTCAACTAGAAGAAAATGATAATTAAAAAAGAAGTAATTGTCAAAACGAACCTCATGAGAAAACCACAGAGAAATCAGTTGTTATCATTGAATCTAGACTGTTCCGCCAAGTACCTAGTACTCGTGAAAGGTGCATGCGCGAGAATCGAGCCGGTTTATGTCCCGGTCGGGGTTGCACTGGCCGAATTTTCACTTTGCGACAGATCCTAGAACATAATCCCATGTTCCGGGGAGCCGCGATTTCTGTCTTTCTTGACTTGAAAGCCCAGTTCAATGCAGTCGATCGTACAGTTCTTTGGCGCTGGCTCATATTGAAGGGTGTGTTGAAGGAATTTATTTCACTCATGCAACCTCTGTATGTGGATAGACGAAGCCGAATTCGCGCTTATGGCGATGTTCCATCCGAGTTCACCATGGAAGGTAGTGGTTGTCTGGGTTGCCTACCTTCATCTTTCCTTTTTAAATTTTTCACTGAAATGGCTATGGAAAGAGCCCTATCCTCATGTGCGAATAGTGGCATTGATGTGGTCAGACAGGAACCTGCTTTACTTGAAATGTGCGGACGATATTATGCTACTTAGTGAAGATCCAAGCAAGTTGGAGGTTTTCCTAGATAGTCTGAATGATAGTGCATGTACGTTTTGTATATTTTGCACCTTCGAAGTGCAAAATGCTGTTTCAGGACTGGATTGGCTCAAAACGGAACCTTTTTCTTACAGGGAAACAACTAGATAAAGTGGACAAATCTAGCTTCTTGGACAGTTGTATCCAACCTATTGGGAGTATATCAGATGAAGTGTCTTCGCGGATAAAGCAGGCCCGATTGGTGTTTGATAACTTGGAGCATCTGTAGAGTCGGCGCGAGATCCGATTATCGACCAAAAGTGTACTATACAGGGCAGGCGTGAAAAACCTTCGTCAGTGCACAAGTAAGAATCGTGTAAAATAACACACCACTTACTGCACATCGCCCAAAGAAACGCTCCAATCTCTTGCAACAACAGTCCAGGTTCGGAGAATGCACAGATTAATGGATATCTGCTACGAACAGAAATTGTCGAAGGGACTAAGACCACCGACGAGTAGTAATGAGGACGAGCATTGGATCAAATGAAGCAGCCGATTCATTTGGCAGCAGATTTCTTTTGTGGTCTTAGATCTAGCGTTTATCAAAGACACTTGGTCTCACGGAAATCGCTTGGTATAATGAAACAGAAACATCAGCCCCATAACTGAAAGGAAGTGAGTAAGACGCGTCGACAGTTGCTGCCTCAATTGACGATAAGCCTCAAGAATGACGGTGAAAACTAGTGGGTTAAGGTAGCCGGAGAGACGGAAGTAGCGGTCGATTCAGGTAACAGTCAGAAGGCTGGTTTAAGCTTAGCCGTGACCCAAAGGCTGGCAGATGTTCGTTTTAGTGAGTTTGTGCCGATTAGAAATGGAGAACTCATTCCCTGGTAGACAACAAGAGGTAGACTCATTGGGACTTCAGTTTAGCTGGCCACACCGCTAACGTATTTAGACCGACGGCTGTAGCTGCGAATAATTGGGAGGTATCTTTTCACCCCCCTCCTAACGGAATGGGAAGCAGAGTCGAACATTTACCTTCGAAAGAGCGGAAAAGTAGCCGGTCCCAACGAACTTCTCCCAGTTCTTTCAGGTTGGGGTGAGAAGCTCTTGTGAAATCACTTACCTCATTGATTCGTGCATATTTGGTACGAAGAACGTATTTCGTCATCATGGGGATGAGTTACTGATTGTACCCATCTTCAAAATTGAGCAAACAGTGACTGTAGCGATCATCGTGGCATTAGGTTGGATTTTGACGCAGTTACTTAAGGTGTTAACTTCGATAATAAACTGGCGCCGTTTGACACCGATTCGCAAGATTACAATCATCGCGAACCAACAGGCGGATTTCGTCCAGGTCGTAGGTTGCATGGACCAAATATTCACTCTCGGACAGAATAACTCGAAACCGCGCAACGCACCCGGTGCCCTACGATCGTAGTCTTTCTGGACTTGAAAGGTGCTTTCGACCCCATGGATCAACCAGCAATATTCATTGCTCTCCACCGGAGTGGTATGCCAGTGAATTTCGTGAACCTGCTGCGAGCATTGTATTCGCCTACGTATAGTCGCGTGAGGATATACAGTGAACTCTCAAGTTCATTTGAAACGATTAGCAGCGTTCGACGAAGGCATCCTATCTCTCCATTCTTGTTGAACTACTCCATAGACGAGGCGATGGAAGATGCTTCAGAAGGTCTCCAGGATTTAGGGACCAAACTGGAAAAATGGTGAGAAGCGATATGATCTAAATTACGTAGATGAATTTGTGTGTCTGTTCTAGTCTGCGGGCAATGCACAACGCGCACTAGATAGACGCTCAAGGTCTGTGGCTCGGTTCGGTATAGGTGCTTTGCACCTTCAAAGTGCAGAGCGCTGTTACGGGACTGGACGACAGTAGTGCAGAATTTGGTACTGGATGGAGAGGAACTAACGATTGTGGACCGTTTCATTTACCTTGGTATCTGCGTATCGAACGATGGTGGCTCGGCATTAGACGCGGTAAAGACAAATACGTGTATATCGAAGGCTCGAGCGGCTTACACTGAACTGAAGCACTTGTGGCGTTGGTCTGATATTTCACTGAAGTGGAAAGGTCGTGTGTTCCGTGCCACCGTGCGCTCAATTCTAATAAATGATTGCGAGACATGAAGTATGAGTATCGGATGCGTTCATCGTTTGGAGATTTTCAGCCACCGATATCTACATAGTATCGGTAGGACTAGATGGAGTGACCGAGGCAGTAATATGAAGGTCAGGAGTCTAGTATTAGGTACAAATTCCGAGAATACATTATCTCAGCGTATGAAACTTAGTAAAGTACACTGGTTGGATTACGTGTTGCGTATGGCGAACACTCGTCTACCATATCGTACCCTATTTTGCGTTCCTCCCACAGATTGCAAGGAGAGACCATGTGGAGATCAACAGATGACCTGTAAACGTGGAATGAGAAAATGCACAGCGAACTTAGGTAAGGTGGGTGTCTCGCGTCTCCATGGTTAGGATCCGAAAGAGCCGCCAACTAGGTGGCTGGAGATGGTGAATTATGTCTGCGAACTCTGAACAGTGGCGACCGTGTTTTCATTTTTGTATCGATTTCGAATGATTGAAAGTGTTTGTACAGTTAGACTGTGTTCCGTATGTTGTCTACTGCAGCATTCTTATCTTTTCCTGCCTGTGTAGGTACACTCCCTGTTCCCCTTAGATATTCAATACAGCTATGATGATGATACCTGTCTAGATGACGGTTCAAAAGAGTGATTGAACACATTCCGGCTTCTCTTGGAGGGGCAGGCAAGGTAAGTGATCGACAACTTACACCAAAATTGCCTCGACACTCCTGCACTATCAAGGATCTACAAAGTAGAAACAAGTAAAAGGTTTCGCATGATGACTGGACCTATGGAAGTTCGCGGTTAGGGCCAGAAATATGTAAACAACGCCGATTCGCGCAATTTTAACTGTTGTAGTGGCCAGGACAATCAATGCAACACTCCTTCGTATACATTCCATCTGTAGCCGAGAGCTCCCAGGTTCGCTTCATTTTTAAACCTGTAGCCGATTTTCATCATATAAATCGACGCTCATGCGTTCAGTCAAATCTATTCCACAGACCAAGAAATTGAGTTAGGCTGTCAAGCCGCAAAGTTTGTGGCAATCAATCACCCATGATAAGCGACGGCTAATTAGTTTCACCCTTGCTAGCCAATACAACATAAGCGATTAGGAAAAGCCGACACAATCCCACTTGATGCTTCGGAAATACATACTGCGTACGAACTATTCAACGGAAAAGGGACCAGTGGAATGTGAATGTTGAAAATGATAGCGCAAAAAAAATTCAGATATTTAATTCCCATTTGGTGTCACACATTATAGAGACCATTAGACAAGCGCTTATCAAACTTCGTTTTCTTGTCTCCTGATTCTCTTTTATCATTGTCACATTGGACGTATGACGAACGATGGACATTAATCTGTACTGTTTGGATTGGTCCTTAGCTGGTCAGTCACATGTTCTCATGACATACTTAGGCGTGAATTGGAATTGAGAATGTAATTAGCTACTAAGGCGATCCCCAGCGTTGTCGTTCCTCTGTCCTACAAGCCCTCGGCTTTGACACCAATGGACCTGCAAATTAAGTTTCAAACGCCATGGTACAGCAGGAAGCAAAGTTGAGAAGCACAACGTCACGAATGAGACACTAAAAATACTGTGAACAGAAGTTAATCCATGACATGTTTGAAGTCCCAGAACATTTGCTGTATGCGTTATCCTGCAAACTGGGCATCATGCAGATGATCCACATGATTCAGGCGACCAAGCAGAAAATGTTTCCCTGCAATCTCCCATATCAAAGCAAAGACACAGACAAGGACCAATGAAATAATTTCCGTCAGCGATAAAACGTTTATCCTTAAGGTTTTCATAAGAACACGAATTATGACATTTTTATTTCACCAAGTCCTTTTCAAACACAATTTATCGAGCTGCAAAACAAAACTGTATTTTCGCAAGATTCTAAACGAAGAACAGAGAAAATATCACAGCCGTTCGCTAAAGGCATTTCGAATTGGTGATCCTTATGTAAATATCATCAAATTACAGCTTCGGCGGTGTGCAAGATTTCAAAGTCTCTCGGACTATTGCCACACCTAAATCGGTGTGATCAGATCAAATCAATGGGCTGATTAGCTGTCCCCCCTCAATGAGCAAGGGACATACGTGGTCCTGAGCGAGACCGTGTAAATCTTATTACGACTGAAACAGAAAACAGTTAAGTCGCAACCTTCACGGTAGGCTTTGCAGTCAATCCACAGCTTACTGAGCCTATGTTGCGGTTGCCTGAACGCTGCATGGCTGGTCGAGGCGAAAGTCTAAGCAATCTACCGGGTTTCATGCAATACATGAGATGATTTCAAGACGGTTTGCTGGAGAGAAAAGTAACCAAGATTGCGGATACAGTGGTATTATTAAAGAAGGGGTTCGAATACGAGCATTTCTACATCGCAGTTTGTTGCACCTGAACTACCCAGCTTCTGATACGCTAACGACCGGATAAACAAGGGCAAGAAAGGTTCATCGTAATGCGAATAATTATGCCGATCGGTAGTATGCATGAGCAGAGAACTGTATTTTCCACAAAAGCCAATATGTCTGGTATTTCGTAACGGAGGATAAGGAAGAAGACGTCTTCTCTAATTCGGCCGTTAATCCTCAATAAATTCTATTTCCCGGCAGCCATCCCCAGTTCCCATTAAATCTAGTGAGAAAAATCAAGTGTAGCAGTCAAAATCAATCGTTTATATCGGTCTTCCATGACCCACATTCAGTGATCAATTCTTCTGCTAGTTATTCTGGCCTATTGTTATTGATTGACTTTCTCATGCGGCGTTTCCGCTCAGATTATCCGTTGGCACAATCAATGCAACCTCATCGTAGAAGTGCTGATGTTTGGCTAGAGTAATAAATAAGTCGAATTAAAATCCACTACCCTTACATTTGATTCAAAAATGAAGCCACAAGCATTTTTGTAAGGCATCTGCTGGTGCCAGATTCATTATTTAAGGGAACGGATAAAAAATAATTAAAACACCTACCTGAACCCAAAGATCGTTCGGTGCGCAATCAACACCTCCAGTTTGGACGCATTCATCAAACGTGAGAACTCGTTGATTGGGATCTGACATACGTCGCCGCGTCAAATTCGGACGAAAATCATCACCAAAGCGAATAAAATAGTAGTAGGAGGCTAGACGTTCGAGTGGATCGCGGATCATGTTTACGTATATTGGACGTATTGGTGAACCAAACTGGTCAAAACTCAGGTAGACAAAATGACCATGCAGCAATAACGGCTGTTGTCCAATAACTCGCTCGGTCAGATTCCATACCAAATGCAGCTGATTCATCCGGTTTAGAAACAATCCGTTGTGAGACACATTCAGAAGAGCTATTCGAACTGAGTTCTGTTTCCACAAATGGTAGACCAAATTTACCAAGGATGTGCTACCGGTTTTTGGTATTCGATTATAGATAACCAACTGAGTGTAGCGTGGTGGTAAATTTGCCACATCACGAACGGAAGACCGCATCGATGAAGGTAAATCAACTGGCCGAGCGAAGAACAGTCCAAGCAGAACGTTGCCCAAAGCCAGTAGCAAGAAAGTTAACCCAAGACATACTATGCGTCGTACAGAAATCACGCTGAATCCAAAGAAAGGTAAAAATAAATGTGCGGAAATCACGATGGAATAATAAATAAAATGAATTAAAACGAACTGTTCCATAAAACTCGTCCCAAAATGCTTGAGGATAAATCTTGGTTGTTACGTTTTCATCTTTGAGAGCTAGTGATGAACAAAACATTTAAGTTTTCCTTGCAACCAATGGAGAAAAGTGAATCAGTACTTACGAAAACAGACGTTCTTGCGATGGAAACTAAATGTGAAAATCAAACGTTGACGTTTGCGTTACCAGCGGGCGGCCTCCCTTGAAAACTAATGTTTAAGGCGCATAAGACTATCTGTGTGTGAGTCAGTGGTTCGCTTGACCCTCATGCTCTTTTCTTATGTTCAATAATCTTTCAAACAGCAGACACACTAAGGTAATAACAAAACTCGTGTCCGTGCAATCCTGTTACGCAACCATATTTCGAATCCAGATTCAATGCGGACGTAAGCGTATTCAGTGTCCCGCGCGACGACCGATGATTCACTACATTTATACATTCGTGACAAATGGTATATTAATACTGCTGGGAACTCCAGTCGCCAAGAGCACCTGGGCCCCACAACCATGTTCTTCAGTTTTAACAAGTATGTGCCGTGAGGCAGCAGCGAGTGACTCAGTGAAAGCCCACTTAATTAGCTCAGTTGCTCTCCCTCTGGTTCTTCCGCATAAACTGTCAGCTCGAATCAACCCAAATCTGGAAAATCAGGCGATGACTTTATATACTAACAAAGTCAGCGAAATATATCTGCCTGTTTGATGCCCCCTTCACCGTCATAGGCAAAACGTGCATTAACAAAACCGGTTGCCACAACTCTGAGAATTGAAGTGAACCGAATTACAAAAGAAGTAAACGGCCCGTTAAAACAGTGAGGAAAAGCAGTCATCCATTACCAAAAACGATTGATTCCAATGAAGAGAAAGAACATGGCACGCATGGATCCAGAACGATAACCTACTTGAAAATCGATAAACAACCTAATCATTTGAAAATAAAGTGTCCTTTTCCGTGACTTTCAAGGCTACTATGCCATCAAAATATAGGGTTACCCAGGATGCCGTTTTCGAGTGAATTGCCGATGAAACCGAGCTTCTGAAATCAAAAGTTTGAAGACAAAAAAGCCCATACATTTGAAAACTTTCGAACCAGTTGAGTTTAGTTAATGTAATCATTAACCTTGCACAAACGTGTTCTGGTAGTGATTGCCACCTCACAGCATCATCTGCTCAAACAGAAGAGAGAATAATGAAAGATCGACTGTAGAATAGTATAAGTTGAAGGGCTATATCAAGGAAGAAAGGTTTCGAATACAAGAACTGCCGACCGCGACAATCACCTATTGTCTCTAACCATTGCTTCGGATAATCTCGTGAACCCCAACACGGTAGCCTAAGTGCGCCTAAACGAGCCAGTCCACCTTTTACCCATGTCACAGACTGGTCACGCCGAACCATCCCCCAACCGTTATCTCACTTGAAGAAGAGCATACAACGAGATAAGCGTCCTGTGGGCACGCGCAAACCATGTTGCGACCTCCTCAACCTATTTGGATTCAATGCGGTTGAAAGACTGAACTCTAGGACGCCAAATCTCGGATACTCACAAAATTCTCCCAACACTAAGACAATGGTGTTCAAACACCAAAGTCTTCGCGCATTCGCTCCCAACGGCCATGTTTCGGAACCACAAAACAATATCGACTTTTGGTCGATAACCGAATGTCGTACACCCCTCCTCCACCCCAGATGCCTCAAATTAGTGGGTGCCAATCCAGCCTTCTCGATGCGCACAATCCTTCTGACATACGACTATGAAGGGAGATAGAACTACCCAAATAACTGAATTTATCCATCTCACCGATTGTTTCCTCGTAAGAAAAAGGCTCGCCTTCGATCCAAACCAGCTATGCAATAGCATTTAGACGATCGAGAACTTATAACTTACCGGGATCTTCACTCAGCAGCACAACTTATTCTGCATATTATAAGTCGGGCGGTTTTCCGTCTGGGAAAATATCAATGCCACTATTTTCACATGAGGATTGGCCCATCTACATAAGCATTAAAAAGTTGAAAAGTAAAGGTGAAAATGAGCAACCCTGACGAAAACCATTTCTCGTGAACTTGGGTTAATGATCGCCGTAAGCACGAATTCGACCTCAGTTGTTTGAACAGAGACAGGAAAACTGAAGTGAACTTCCTTAACACACTCTTCAATAACAGGCAGGGCTACAGAAGTGCACGACTGACTGAGTTAAACGTCAATGATCACAAAGAAAATCTCTTACGCCGACAAAGTTCCAGTGACCCCTGGGACGTGATCAGTCATACAGGTTGACGAAAGAGCTAGAAAGTCAGCGGTAACTATGCACGTTTGACATTCGGGATTCGTCAAATACCATTCGAAAAGCGGAAGAACCGTTCCATTGATTGCCGGCTCCCAACATATGAAATTCCTGTTGCCCAGCAGATAGCATCTGGTTGTGCACGGAATAAATATGCAACCTTCAAAAGTAGCCGTGACGCTGGAGACGACACTTTGTACACTCCCAAAGAACCTTCATGAATATCGTCATAGCAGGCAATGTGCATCACCGGGAAACGACATGCCTTGTGTTATCCCAGGGGGTGGGATGTCAGGTCCACGAAAGCACACACGTTGACTGCTGGAGGTGAGAACAACCCCTGGCATTGATAGCTGGATAATCACGACACGCATATTGCACATTTGGCAAATATGTACCATTTGCTTCGTTGAATTATAAAGATTTCCGGGATAGACGACAGCTGACAGTCCCGGTCTTCACAGGATCGTGCTCGCTGTAAGAGGTACAAGGCGAATAACATAGTTTGTATGGAAACCAATATCCCCTGGGGTTGCTGCAGCATGTTTTCATTTGTCAGCCTTGTTCGCATTAGTCGTTGTAATTTACGCTCAGACATAGACATCCGAAGGGACAAAAAAGATAAACAATACGACATGTTGCAGGAAGCGGTGAGCACTGTCCCAGATCTTGTTTCCGGGGTCTTGAACACACACTGATCCTTCAAACCGAGCATCTCGACAGTAGTGTGGTATTGGAGCTCGCCACCTTAGATTTCCAGATCAAAACGGATTAACCGTCACCAACACTTGCTTCCAGCATCCCGGATAGGAACAGTTGATGCAATACTCAAATGACAGCCATAACTCAGACCAAATTGACTATATACTGATACGAACTCATCTGGTAGGCTAGACTGAACACTGTCAGTCTTACAGAAATGCACAGACCGGAAGTAAGGATGACGCCGAAGAAATCCTTGGTCGTGCACTCCTCAAGGTCAACCTAGCTAATCGCAACGAATCTTGTTTTGAAAAAGAGTACGTAGCTACCCCAGGATCATCCACAAAGCAACAAACTTCAGACGCCATCGCCGCCCACCCAAAGACTAAAATTTCAGCAAATGAAGAAACGAAATTCACTGAGATCGTCTACCAACCAATCTCCTGTCAACCAACTGGGAGCTATATCGCTTTTTTTACTCTTATTTGTCTAGGCTCCGCTGAGAGGATAAGTCAGCCCCTTGGGTGTCTCTGATTGGAGCCGTCCATGCAATGCGATATACAGCACAGCAAAATTCAATTATTGTGCCAACTGCGTACTCCGAAAACCGACTAAAGACCTGAGCGATCCATGTCCATCCTAATAGTAATAACCCACGTCATCAGTTGGCCATCAGGGCAACATTTCCAATCTGAACGGTGACGGTAATGGGCTCACTTTCGTTAATTCCGTCCCCGGTCGGTAGAGAACAAGACTGAACCACTGTAAGCAACGTCTTTGGAGAAACGACGATAGCCGTTCGACTTTCATAGTACTGATGCACAGTAGCATTTGAGATGTGGCCATATCACGTGTTTTGCCATATAGCGGGGCACCAATGGTCTAGACTTTCTGACCGGTTTGCATCGTCTGCTCTTAGTGGTTACGTTTCACATGCATACGTAAGGATTGGGAGAGCAGCGGCGCGGCAAATACGCAGCTTCGTAAGGCTTATTTTGCTGCGAGACCACAACTCTTTGCGGGGTTATACGAAAGCTCATCTGGGGCAGTCTACGAGGAGCTTAACCTCATTTCTGGCTTGGCCGTTCGGTTGGATAGTAGAGCCCAGGCACTTGGGACATCTGCTCCAAAGTGTCGTCACTGATGTGGGTAAGAGATGACGGGTCTTGTGAAGTTGTGAAAAACTGATGTGTTTAACTCCAGATCAACAGTCATGTCTTTGCATATAATCCGGTCTAGGACATGACAAACAACAGTAAACGCTGACTGGCTCCCACACCAAATCTGGTTTCTACTGAATGAGAACCAACAGCGCCTAACACGGCCCGGTTTCTGTTCAAGAGCAGGGCTGTCTAGTGATTTCTAATGAGTTTCGAAGGTTACCCTGTTGTGCGATCTATGTAAGTAGCACGAGGACACTCAACATGACCTACGATCATTGATAGAATCAACAATGGTTACCAATGGTCAATAGAAAATTATGAGTCACCATCAGTTCGTGGGTCAATGCAAACAGCTGCTTTGGAGCAAAACGGACTAATCTCAAACCACCAATTCCAGTGCTCCACCTTGCACCGCATTCAAGAAAACTTACACCCGCTCGGTCAGAAAGTCACTTTACATTTTTCCATAATTACCTATGACCGTACAAGTTCAGGGAAGAACCCTTTATCATGTTTATCTAAATTCAGTATTCTAAAACAAACAGGCATGTTCCGTCAATTGAAAATTGTTTGTCTCCCTTACATTAGATGAGTATCAGCAATATTCACTGCCAGCTTATTAGAAAAGCAGATATCACAGAGAAGACCTCATGAAGTATAGGGCTAATGGATGTAAGCAACACTGGATTTATTCACACGTGAAAAACAATGAAAACGCCAACCACCTACCTGGAAATAGGAGGGAAAGCATGCAGCATAATTTACGATGAAGATCCAGAAAACGCAATCGGGCGTTGGATTTCACATGTTGTATGAAAAACGATTATGCCGTGTCGATCACAAAGCCAGCAGGTCAACAGGTTTGAAATCAGCGAAGCTAGTTAAACGTTAGATTTTCTGCACGGAACAAAGGACGTATGAGCACCAACAGATTAACGGATATCTGAAAGTGAAAATCCTCGAGGGAAGAAATCCCTATTTATCCATAAACGGCTAAAAAAAATAAACTGGTAGTATTTATCAACTTCGCTCATTTTATAGAACTGAGTCCCCTCCACCGACAACACGTTGATGCATACTCTCACTGAGAAGAAAATTAATGCCACTATATGTTCGGCGAAGGATTTTTATGACATGCTTTTTGTAGGAATTTACCGGAAAAGGCATGACCTGTAGTTACTAGGACCCAATACACGATAAGAGAAATCGGTAACCGTAACCCTAAAATTTAGAATGGCACAGAACCACATAAGGTCGTGTTAAGAAAGGTGAAGTAATGAGTCGGGCGGCAGCTAGTTACCGTCTACCACCAGTGAGCACGGGATCTGGGCGTCGAACCTTCAGTCCTTTTGGTGAAACGTTTCATTCACTGGATCACTGCCGATGAAGTCATCTACCGAAATCCCATGAAGATTAACATCAACAGCAAACACAACATTACGGAATGATTTTACTGGATCTGAACCCAAGTCGGGACAAAAATGCGTAGTACCAGGTGCGCTCCTCCATTGAGGACGAGTAAACGACCACCAAAGCTGGCGGTTGACCATGAACAAGTTGAGGCCACGCCCGCTGAATGAGGGTTGGGGGACTAGTAGTTGCAGTGTCAAACGTGTAGTGGGTTTTCGTCCAGCACGCGCTTTCTATACAAGATACCACAAGTCCGCCGATGGCATTGTAATGTGGCACTGTGATGTTCCCGATGTGTCCCACAAACCCAACGAGCTGTCCCAGGACAGATACATGAACTACTCAATGGAACACCTACCAATCTATAACTACTCGGCTACCGTTCAGATCGAGCTCGATTGAGCAAAGACTAGAGGCTCATCCTCGAAAAAACGATCCAATCCTGACAGGGTGACAGAGCTGTAAAATAGTACATGGCATAGGCAAAACTCAACAACACTCTTGTTGTAATGGCTGATTTTAACTTCACACAAAGAATTGACCGCTAATCATGTATGTCAACTACTGAGAACACCAGCTCTTTTATCCCCTTCTTTCATACTCTGCCATACTGTTTGCAGTGTACCTGAAAGTCCTCTTCCTACCTTCCTTGTACTTCTTCCAATATTATCCAACCTTGCCGAGCTTCCTTCAACCGGCCTGATGCCATTTTAAATCTGACACATTTAACGTGTAAACGTTGGCATAATCAAAACAACAGACACCTTTAGCTCGCACACTGGAAACCTTACCCCCCAATGTGTGTTGTATACAAGTGATTCACATTCAGAATCTCAGCACTATCAACTGACTGGTATCTTCATTAAATCTGTTCGTTGGATTTCATCTGGACCTTTGTAGGGGCCCTGAGACTGTCTTCTGACCTTTTTGGTGTTGCCGTGATTTTCAATGGGAGGAGGACTACAGCTGGACTGCTTGACTGGATCCCGATCGAGAGCCGGCAGTGCGGTGAAAGTTAGGGGTTCACAAAAGGTAGGCAGTTGTTGCCCCGAAAGGCTAATGCTGTTCGCTATTTCTGCATACGCTCCGAAGAATGCAGCACAGATTCAGTGGAAGACACCTTTTACCGCGACCTCTTAGACACAGCAAATCGAGGAGATACCGTGATGTTAGCAGGAGACATGAATGCTAGAGTGCCTCCGTTGTCCCCGGACGAGGCACAAAGTTTATTTTGGTCTCGATTCTTATCATTCGTGAGACGGGGAACTGTTGACAGCCCCATGATTTGACTGTCACCTATTCCTCACTAGTATAGACTTCACACGTTACAATCGCTGGTGCGCCGCTTGACCTCCGATCTCTTCAACTCCGTAGCCGGTAGAGACCGACCGCGTCACCACTGGCTGCCAGTGGTGGGACTCGACGGTCGACTTTTCGAAAGGTGCTATCTTAAAAGCCAAAGTTGCTTCACCCAAATAACATCATCAAGCGCTGATCGCTTACCGAGAATGCCTTGCAGTCGGCTGGCTTATTGAGTTGTGACCTGATATATCGTAAGGTGATTTGCACATTTTCAGTCTCTGAGCTTTCCATACGCATAGAACTCCATATTAGGTGCCAAAGCAACACAAATTTTGTCACACAGTTGAGTAGAACGAACTGTGAAAGCCAGATCGGCTTTTGTGAAACTGTGACATTTGTGGAGCCAACATGACAACGAGATTTCTCTCAAAGGAAGGGTGTACAATGCCACAGTTCGCTGAGTCCTTGTTCACGGTTGAGACTGTCACAACGAGACTACACCTTGACGTGGTGTGACGGCTTGCGCGCCTCCTTTATCCAACGAGCTATACAGGATGGCTTAGCTCAAGCCGAAGATCCAATCATGCCTGGAAGGTCAATGGGTAGAGGCCTGA
>LUCM01006753.1:7311-34648 GCA_008360955.1 Fasciolopsis buskii
AGCCAAACAGGCCTGTTGGCCAGCCTGCATTAAAGCGCGCACATTAAAGGAACCAAGATTCATAGGCTGACGTGGCTTGCAAAAAATGTGAGCTAGCAGACTGAAAACCTCCTACTATATTACTTTACAATGAACTGTTGCGAATATCGGATGTGTTATCAGTGGGGACACTAGGTGGGCAGAAAGGACAGAGATTTGGTTGGAGAATGCAGTGACAGGTTGAATAAAAGAGGGGGAACTCTGAGCAGTAGCATGCTTATCACTACCCATCCGGCTTGATGCAATGGACAGCGCGGTCCTGAGTATCCTGCGCGATGGCCGATGCAATATGGAATTATTTGTGGACGTGTAACTCATGGGGACTAATGGACGGGTGCTGCTAGAGAGTCCAGCCACTAAGCAGAAGAACGATTAGGGTTCTCAACCAAAGCCTTTGGTTCTGACAAGAACCTTCCCGTAAGGCAGTGAGGCATAGCTACGTGGAAGCCCGTCTACTTGGATCAGTTTTGATCCACTTGTTTTTCTAACTGATTCGCTAACTCAGATCAACCCCCGACTTGGAGGACCAGGCGACTGCTTCGTCAGGCCTCTACCCATTGACCTTCCAGGCTTGATTGGATCTTCGGCTTGAGATAAGCCATCCTGTATAGCTCGTTGGATCATGGAGGCACGCAAGCCGTTACACCACGTCAAGGTATATAGTCTGGTCAACTTTGATGGTAGATAGTAATTCTGGCCTAGTGAAACCCTATATGGTTCTATGCCATTCTAAGTTTCAAGGTCAAGGTTAGTTTCCCTCCCCCTCCCCTTGTAGTGGTCCGCATTGGCTGTGGGTCATGTGCTTTCCAGTACACTCGCGCATGGTATCTGTAATAGGGAAGAAACTTCTGGAATGCCTTTGATTAGATCATTCACAAATCTCTTTGGGTCAGGATTCAGTCGGATGAGATATGTGATAAGCCTTTGAAGTTCTTGAGGGACTACTCGTCCACTGACCCCAGGGTCCGTATGATAAAGAACCTTTGGACCTTCTAGTTACTACCGGAATTAGCAGGACTGGCCTCTTATCGGTTCTGTTTACTTACGCCATTGGTTTGTCAGTGAGCTCGGCACTGTGTAAGACTACTCCCGGCATTCATTTTACTCAGGAAGCGCACATCCCGGACCTGGAGTTTGCGGATGACACTGTTGTGCTAGAAGACTCACACGCAACGCTCCAACCAGTTCTCGACGGACTGTTTTCTCGCGAAATCCAATCCATTTATGACAGTTCGGCAGGTTTTCATCGACTGCCAAACAATCCAGTGTCGTCTCATCCAAATACCCAAGTCTGCTTCCTAAAGGGCAGGCCGAAATGAAGTGCCATTCTGGATTGGATCCAGAAACGCCGATAGAGTCCTGAAGTTGAGACGGACGCTGTGGATGCTCAGCGACATCAGCATGCGGACTAGAGTTCGTGTTTGGCTTGCCGCTATTCGAACCGTACTTTCTATGGATGTGAAACAGGCTATACAAGCTGTCGGTGCCTTAAGGCTGGAACTTTTCGGTCACTGGTACCTGCGGCAAATCCTCGAGACCAACTAGCGCGACAGGCTATCCAGTGAAGAAGTAGGCCGTGCTCAAACGTGCACTAACTTCCCGTCCATGTCCAATGTCGAGGGCTGCAGCGATTTGGCCAACCAGACAATCTGTACTGGCGAGTGACTAAGCATTGACTAGTACCACAGAAAAGGATCTTTCGGGCCTTTGATCGGTTTTCTGAGCCCATCGATCGCGATCTGCACCGAGCTTGCCTTCATCCACCGTGTGTGGTCAGCAACGGTCCGTGGTATTGATGAAGCCAACTCCCCTCTCGCGAGACGTAGTCGCTTAAAAGCAAAACTACAGTGTAAGTACCTTAAATGATATGTGGTGATCATGTACTTCTGCACAGCAACGGAACATACGACAGAATAAAGAAGTCGATTCAGAATGGTGCGTCTTTCTCAATTAGTAAAGTCGTACATTGTTTGAATTGAAAAAAGACAAGCGTGTAATAAACGAAAGTTGGAGTCAGTTAGCATGATAAGTTTTGTATTTCCCTAAAATTTGAGTTAAATAAGTGGCACTCAGTCGGTTATTGAATTCCCCAACCAGTCAGTTGACTTCCTTTGTCCTCTACGGCCGACGTCAGTCAAGATTAGTATAGCTCAGTTTGTGCAATCATTAACTCTAAGCGAATGTTCTCTGGTCTTGATTGCTGCCTTACAGCTAAAAATTAAAAAAGCTCGATTTCTTATCACTGAGTGAATGATGCACCGAAACTACATGTCTCAAGTTGATATACATCAATCGAGCCTTCTCTTTTCCTGAAGTCGATTCGTTCGATTTATGACCGGTTGATATTTAACTGCAGAAATATCAAAGGTTGTTGCCTCGCCCTGGCGAGAGCAGTGTTCAGCTTCGAGCCAACGCGGTTCCCCACTTTGACGATGCAAAATCCATCCCAAACACCTGTCAACTGTGTATCATATCTGGCTGATCGACGACTTCGTTATGGTCTAATGTGGGGCCAGTAACCTATCATCGGGCGGTTGTTTCGCTTCCTTTCTTCTACCGATACTGTTTTGGTTTTTTGTCCCCGCGTAATTTACTTCGGCGGTTCTTCTGTCTGTAACCCCCTCCCATTCATTCTGTTTGCAAGTGGCTAGTCATCGTTACCAAGTTTCTGTTGCCAGGTGCCGTATTTCTGTTTTCCCATTTTCTGCCTCTCCCTGCAATGTAACATTGTCCTCCCACTTTTCCTTCAAAAGTAAAGTCATCATAGTGGCTTTGATATGAATCCATCACAAGGCTGCACCTTGACGTAATGTGACTGTTTGCGCGACTCCATGGTCCAAATTGCCATACAAAATGGCTTATCCCGAGCCAAAAACAATCGTGCTTGGAAGGCCAGTTCGCAAAGGCCCGGCAAGTAGTCGCCTTGTTTTCTAGATTGAGGTCCACTTGGCCTAGGAATTCAATGGGAAAAATGAGGGGAAGACTAACTGATCCAAGCAAATGATCTCCCATTCAGCTATTCCCTGCTACCTTGCAGGCAGGTTCCTGTTAAAGTCGAAGTCTTTGGTTGAGAACTCTTGCGTAGTGGCTGGATGCCCTAGCAACACCCGTCCACTATGCCAGTGAATCATAAAAAGGAAGTGAATTTCGTACTGCATCGGCCGTCATACATGAGAACTGGGACTGCGCTGTCCATTGCTTAAAACGGGATGCTTAGTGTTGAGTATGTTTCTGTCCAGAGTTCCTTTTTTGTTCAGCATGTATCTCATGATTCTGACCATCCCTCTTGTCTCCCTGTGCCTACACAATTCCCCTTTGATTACACGTCGGACACTTGCAACGGTTCATTGTCATGTTACCTCGTAGCTTACAACTCGCTGTCACCCGAGTGTTTGCGACCTATTGATATCTTATGTGATTCTGTGCCGTTGGAATTCTCAAGGTCACGGTTAACGCCATCTCTCTGCTAGTCTGGTGGGTCCTAGTGGTTAAGGGGCATACCCTTTCCACCGGGCTGGTGCCTCTCGCATGTTATAAGTTTTTCGAGCCTCTCAATCGCGACTCTTTCTACGTGCTTGCTGTCATTCAGGCTGGTCAGGCTTATAGTGGATTCAACTGTTGATTAATGCCTGGTGCATGGTTCGGCGCCGGAAAATTAAAGTCAATAGGGCAGTCATCTCGCTTCTATAACAGACTAACCAAACCGTGAACGTGACGTGAGCTTTCCGGACCCTGTATGACCTCAGGGGTCAGCAATCTAGGTTGGCAGTATCGCGCCTTAAACAGAACGGAAGCTGTCGCAGTCCATCTTCACAATCCTCCACTGCGCGCTCAGAAACAATTTATGGTTGCTTTTCAACTCCCTTAGCCCACCCTCTCTTCCAATGCAAATCTCAAGCCAAAAAAACAATTAATACAGCACATTCATTTGTATTCGAGTTGTGTATTTTACACTAAAAATCGGCCTAATATTTCACTGAAGTTGAAAGGTCGTGTGTACTGTGCTGCAGTGCGTTCAGTTCTGTTGTACGGTTGCGAAACGTGGAGTATGCCTGTGGGCGATGTTCGTAGGTTGGAGGTTTTCGACAACCGATGTTCGCGTAGTAAGGCTAGGATTGGATGGAGTGACCGGGTGATTTATATTGAGGTTAGGAATTTGGTATTGGGTGTCACTTCTGAGAACAGCTTGTTTCAGCGTATGAAACTTAGTAGACTACGCTGGTTGGGTCACGTATTGCGTATGACGAACACTCGTCTACCATACCGTGCCTTATTTTGTGTTCCTCCTAAGGAATGGAAGAAGCCATGTGGAGGCCAACAGATGACGTGGCAACGTGGGATGAGAAAATGCACAGCGAGCTTAGGTAAAGTAGGTGTCTCACGCCTTCGTGGTTGGGGTCCGAAAGACTCGTCGACTTGCTGGCTGGAGACACTGAAGGATATGACAGTGAACCGTGAACAGTGGCAATCGTGCTGTCACTTTCTATCGAATCAGAATGATTGAAAACACGTGCGTTTGTACAGTTAGACTGTGTTCCGTGTGTTGGTTGCAGCAGCATCTCATCTTTTCCCGCCTGTGTAGGTTCACTCCCTGTTCCCATTGAATATTCACTTTTTATATAAACGTGTAACTCTGGGGAAAGGCAGCGGTCAGTGATGCTTGCCTTGCTGTTTAACGCTAAAGGATGATGATGATGACTAAAAATCCATTCCCCATCCATATTTTTTATCTGATTAATCAAATCCATCCTATACTTTTTTCTCAGTATTTTGTGATCTTATGGTATGAGTACGAATCACTGATAACGGGCGTGTTGGCCAACGTGTGATTCATTACTGCAAATTTCAATGCAACCCAAGGGTCACCAGCGCAAACCCTGTCACCCCTACGACATCTGTACGATCCGGATGTTCTCATCATTTGCGAGCAAAATATCAGACAAGCTAAATAACCCGATGGGCGACATTGTGGATGAGCACTGGGATCAAATCAAGCAGGTAATACACTTGGCTGCAGGCCTCATCTCTGGTTTCAAATCCGCTGTCTATCAGGCACTGGATTTCTCAGGAAAAGCTGAGTCTAATCAACCAAAAGTGCCAACTCTTGACCGATAAGGAGATGAAAATGCGACGTCATTACAGAGTCAAGTGACGGCAAATCCTAAGAAGGATCGTAAAAATTGATAGATTAAGATAACCGTTCCACCTGTTCCTTCCAACTTTGTCATTGAGACGAAATCACTCTATCCTCATTTGAGAATATTGTTTTTGATATATCCCTAGGCAGTAAGTTGTCTTATTTAGAATGTGCGTACTGTTATGCCATCGAGTGTGTCCAAGTAAGTTGCGGATTTTTCTCGATCGTCTGGACGAAAGTGTGGGTAGGTCTTAAGATGCTCTTTACACCTTTGAAGTACAAAATGCTTTTGCAAGACCTCACTGACTCGAATCCGAATCTTGTCTTTGATGAGGAAGGATTGGCTGAGGTAGATAGAATGTTATTTTGATATTTGCATCTTACTAGGTCGTCCTATCTCCAATGAATTGTCCTCACGGATACAAAAGACTAGGATGGCATTCATCAGTTTTAGACGTCTTTGGTCCACGGAACGGCATCCAGTTATCAAAGGTTAAGTCTACGCAAAATCACTGAGGTCGTTCTTGCAGTGCCTCTCAGAAACGTGGCCATTGAATGCAGCTGTGCTTTTGAGTTATCATCCTGGTAGTGTTGATAGAGTGTGGTTGGAGAATTTTCTCAATAATTCATAGGTTAATCATAAAATATTTTCCCACGGGGTTCAATCTCTAAAAATGCACTGAGTCAGAATAGGTTAAGGTGGTTGGTACCTATTATGCGCTTGCCCACAGATTGCTCGTTCCGCTGTATGTTGTCCAAGACAGGTAATGGTTAGAAGATGATTCGAGGACTGAGCAAAAAGGTGTGAAAACCGAAATCAGCGGATCGATTCGTGTGGGTCTGCTCGAATTGCCTGGTTTGGATCCACGAGATCCTCTCAAACTGGGATAAGAAACAGTAGTCTATGATTCAGTGTGCCAGTCATCACTCCTCTTGCATTTACGATTTGTCTTCTTCACTGTAGTTCTTTGATTTTGCTTTACAATTGATCCTTTGTTAATTTTCGTTCTCTCTTGGATAAAGGGTGTTGTTTGGCGGCAGTCGAAGCACGAGCATATTGGTGCTAGTTTAGTGGTTGTAAAAATAACAACTGAGACTGGCCATTGTCTTTCCGACAGCTGATCAGGACCATTTTGATTGTTCCCTGTCATAATGTCACGGTACAGTGCGATTGATGTAATGAAAAGTACATTGCTTGGACTGCACCGTAAGAAATTCACTCGATCCTGATCATGGTTGACGAAGCATCAATATGATGCTCTCTGGTGATTCAGCTATCCAGTTTATTCGTTATTATTAGCAACTACAACTGATTGTGCCTTAGCTTGCCATGGCAATCCGCGGATCTTTTTATTAAGATTCTCGAATCTCTTTGCTCTATTTCACTCACTTTGCACGTCTGTACTACGTTTGGAGAACCAGATACTTGGGCGTTCCGGCTCAATCTTCGCACGGTGGCACCGGAACATAGTGTTTCCCCAATGTCAATAGAAATTTCAAGCTCACAGTTGAAATAACAAGTCGATCATGATTTTCTTTTTCAGAAACGGGATATTTTATGAAGTGAATATGGCATTGACTTTAGTGCCGGAATACTTTTCGGTTCTTCAGTTTTTGTTGCTGGATGGTTCTGTTGCGCAATGACTTGCTACTTATACTCTGCTTCTTCTTTTAGGTTTTTCCTCTTGTTACAAACCCATTTGAGTAGTTACGCCAATCACAGCACCAGATATACCAGTTCCAATGGATCCCTCAATACATGTGGCCTCGAATATCGTGGACGATTCCGAAGTTTTTTATCGTTGTGTCCGTCCAATTTATACCACATTCAAAGGTTTTGAAGATGATTTTCGTCTTTTTCAAAAATGCACTTTAACGAGTTTTTATGTCTATACGAGTGTGAGTGGCAGCAACTGGCTTCGCACGCATCCTAGAGCTTTCCCGAAATCTTTTCCATATTACCGAGTTAAGTTTTGCTGTGTGCACAATCGAAGGAAGGATAAGTCGGCGCGAATGTAAGTAAAGGAATTATTTATTCCAATATTCTTTTTAGTTATCGCAACATCCATTGTCCAGCATTTGTCATGGTGCGTGTCGTCGGGAGATGCTACAAGATTGTCGGTAGTTGTCTGCGGCACAACCACGATATGCATCTGTATAGTAATAAGTCATATGCCAGGAATAGGCGTTTAACCCCCAAGCAGGAGTCGGAGGTTGTCGAGTTAATGAACACATTGCACGATGTTCATCAAATTTGTTATTACATTCGAGATAAGTTCAACTGCGTGTTTACGGTGAAGGATGTTCATGCTCTAAGAGCTAGGCTTAGATTGAGAAATCAAAAAAATGGTGCTAAGATAGATAGTAACGGTCCACCGTTGACCGGTGAGCAATCGGTTGATTATATTGAAGTAACTGTCGATCAGACGACAGACGTTCCAAGTAAAACAGTTTCTTCACTAGAGGATAAGACGAAGTCTGTAACTACCGTTGGTAATATGGAAATTAACAGTAATAATCATTCCACTGATCGTTTAAAAAATATAATAGAGTTGATGAGTTCAGGTAAAGATTGTGAATTTTATTGCCTGGATAAGCGGACTAACGCTTTGTTTGCCGTATCTGACGACGCTGCAGTTCGTAGGTTTTTAGGTAAAGATTCGCCCAATGTTGAAAGGCCATTAGAGACTGAGGCATTGAAGAAGCCGATCCCCAGTACGTCAAGTGCACCTCTAAGCAAGACATCTGCAAAGCGCAAGGCTCCCGTCACCATCAAGATCACAGATGATGCAGACACAGAAATGATAGAGGATTCCGTGCAACTTGTAGGCTTTCGGCAGCTTCGTACCACAACAGAGGCACCCTGCAAAGTAAATTCCGAACAGTTGGAGATCGGAAATTCACATTTCACGGCGGACATATGTAGTATTTGTGGTTTGGAAGAGCCTTTGGTGAATTTTGAAGAAGAGGATGAGAATCAGCTTACGCCGTTGGTTCAATGCATGCAGTGTCAGTGTTGGGCACACTGGAAATGTGCCAATTACGTCGACGATGAGCATTATATATGCATCCACTGCTCAACTCCTTCCGGTAAGATCTGTTAGTGTTTGTCATGATTAGCATAAAAATTACTTCGAATCAAATATCTGAATCGTAGTATTTTCATTTTCAGGCAAACTAAACTGAGAGACGGAAGATGAGCATGATTTAAGGATCCAAGATCAAAAGTCGCCGCACGTGGACCGTTAAATGAGAACCCGGATATCGAAAAATGGCCCCATTGAATCCACTACAACTAGGATTATGGTGAGCTTGTTGCCCTCCGTTCTTCTGTGGCTCTCCCAAATCCGTGTGGGGGTGCCAAGGATCAATCAGGCGAGTAGATGGTGTGCATCTTCCACCCGGTTGGTGAGGATGGATATTCATTATATGCATCTTCGTCCACCAGGTTCTTAATCTTAATTGCAACAACGAGGTTACTGCCATTTACACTAGAAAAATTCTATTTTATTGTGTTGCATTGGTCGTTCAAATGGTTTGTTTAAAAGTAGTCGAAAATGCGATGGTGGTCACTGTAGTGTGCAGAGACAGCAACAGCGATCCCTCTTCTATTTAGTATTTTACTTTTCGGCAAGGTCTCAGTGCACGCAATTATAAATAGCCCGAATGACCGTGGGCCAAGATGCGATCTGAAAACAGTGCCGTGAGTGAATCTTTGCTCGTTCGCAGCTACAGTTCTTTTTGCTATCATCGATAAGTGACAGTGATTGTTAGTGACTTGCTTTCTGATTTTGTTAGCGCATTTGACTTCATGGCCCGGTCTGAGCTACTATGAATGCTTGAAGAATGCAGTTAGCAGATTTATGGCATATACGTCGCCGAACTACTTTTGGCAAATCTAACAGTTGGTCCGGCTCCATGGTCAAACTTCTAAGATTTGCCTCAACAGCCACATGGTCATGATTTTGGTGTTATTCGATCAACATTTTTGGTTTCTGACTGCCTTCTGTACGCCCGTACCTGATGTCTGTATACTTGTAAATTAGTGTGATGCTGACGTAGTACTTGCCACAATCCATTTCATCACTTTTTTTGTACACTCGCAAATAAGGGGTCGTTGAATTAATCGCCTGATCTTTTATCCACATTCATGTAAATCCTCCTGAGTGTTCTGATGTTCTCCCTGCACAATAGTGTCGAATATTCTACCGTTTAATCCTGTTTTTTATTTATTGGTAAAATATTAGAATGTTGCGAGGTCATTAAGCATCCATTCCCTTGGTTTTCAGATACGACACCATCCGTGATAATGCAGTCAGATGAACAATGGATTAGGACACTCGCACATGATGTGGGCAAACATTTCGCTGCTTGTTTGAACTATAGGTTCTCATTTTTGGCCTCTTCTCGTGTGTGCCGTCGCTGTTGTTGACGTTTTGCAATTGAGAGACACTGAAGTTAACACTTTTTTTTCGCGCGTTCTCATCGAATGTTTCTGTTTTATTTGTTACTTGGACTTAAATTTCTACTGTCGCTTCATCGTCGTCCATAATGGAAATCAAGTTAAATCTCATGTCAGATTCATTCCTCAGGCTCCGTTTGAGGAGCAGACACATCCACTCCTGACCGGCGAACGCCGTTGCGTGTGATTATGACAAATAGAAACTACTGTATCACGTGACCGGGACTGATCATTTCACCGTTCTAATATTAAGTCACTTTTGTGTCACGTACCACAAGTGTTACTTGTTATTGCCTCACTGACGCACAGCGCAGAATAAGTTCTCCTTTATGGTTTTCGTAAACTAATAATGTGCTATCCTGAGGGAGGTATATCCTAGACACGATTTTTGCCAACTGTAATATCTAAATTCTATGCCGCCTTAGGGAACTGTGAACTATTCGGTACGATGGTTGCCATTCTTTTGTGAAACTAATACACTTAGAGTTAATGATCGTTAACATGTTTTTCACTGGATCCGCAGGCCGCACACGGCATGAAAGTCTCAATTCGAATTTCATATGAACCCGTAGCTCGGACCAAATACTGAAATGAAGAGAATGATGGCACCGACTACACCGTCGTTGGTTCTTGGGGGGTTGGATAAATCGGGGCCCACAGTTGTGGACTCTGATCACCCCTTGGTTCGTATTTGTTTTTGCTTAGTCTAGAATCGTACCCACCAGACAACTCCACACTCCCTTGGCTACTTCCAAACAACAACAGTCGAAGGCATGTTTTGCTTACGCTATCTCCAAAAACAAATACCCAGAAGCTGGACGAACATGAGTCTCTTATTAACATCAACAGACGCTTTTCAGGACTCCGCATCACGTCCTTCAAAAACGACAGGTATCCCTAACTTGAGTTGCTCCGTTGGATATTTCTAGATCCGTCTCTCCAAAGGCCACAAAATACAGATGCCGCCGATTGTTGTGCCCTCAAAAATCTCCACTGCTAACATCTTTACGGCTGTAGTGCTGTTTAGGTGTAAAGAAGCATCAATAAATACCACGAATTTATCCACAGGTTTCCTTTATTGTTTGCTGGTAGGCTGCAATGAAACCAGTTAGACATGGTTGATTGTCTAGGTAAGTGCGTCCAAATATGAAAAACAGAGCCGAACTGGCACATGAAAGTTTCATAAACGTTTTTAGAAGGGTCTTAAGGTTTATTCTAGTTTAAATTCGTAAATAAGTTCGCTTTTCCGGCAAAAGCACCTATCTTATCGGGTATTCTACTTACAGTTGGCTGCAGCGGCATCCTAATTTTCCCACCAGCTTAAGTCCACCCCGTTCCCCTTGGGTATTCACTCTTTTTATAGAAACTTGTAACTCTGGGGAAAGGGCAGCGGTCAGTGAGGCTTGCCTTCCTGTTTAACGCGGTACAGTTGTGATGTGATGATGATTCTACCCACGACTGTAAGTAATCACGGGCTGAAGATAATTGCCGTCAACTGGGATTTAACACTGATGTTTGATCACGGACAGAAAAATTTTCTCTTAAGAAGAATCTTCGTTTACGTCAAATTTGACCTCGCTTCAGGGTCATCTAAGCGCGCTGCTTTACTTGTCTGCTTTATCACGATGATAGCAGAGCAGTGGGCGGGAAATAGTATGATCGTTTGGTGCCACGATGAAAAGGATTAGGAACTAATTTCAAAACGTCGTTCAGTCTGGAATTCTGTGGTTAAATTCTTCAAGCTTTTCAAACTAAACAAGGCCACCACTTACATCATATTAAATGAACAAATTATTTCAAGAGCGTTTTCTCGGAAGAAATCAATCGTATCCAGAAATGATCACAAAGTTACTTATATTCCTACCAAAATCTCACGATAGAAATTCCTTCCCCTAATCCTGTTTCTTTGTTACCGATATTTCAAGCACTATCGCCCAGGTAGACGGAAATAGTATTTAAACACTCCGAGATTCGCTGTGTGAATTAATAAAGCAGGGAATATAATTATCCTGTGCAATAGCAGAAAATCCTGAGCGTTTCAATCGTTAATTTTGTTGACGAATGAATGGCATATGGTGACCTGAAGAACTAACAAGATGAACATTTCCTGAAATAATTTCACCGAGAGAGTTGTCCTGCCTTTTTATTTTCGTCTATGTTTTTCTCACGAATAAAAATCGAAAATCCTTACCAAGGGATCAAAAGTGAATGCACTCCTGATTAGAGAAATTTTGTCATTGGGGGTAACGAAAAGACTCACCTTATTCTAAGGAAGTAGCCAATGTGAAGGAACGACATTGTCCTCAATAGAAGCTTCGTGTTTCGCTCTACCGGAATTTAGCAAACGTTTTCTTGAGTTGAATAGTTTTCGTTCAGTCGGGCGTTTTGTGGACAAAGGAATACTTGGGCGGAGTGTATGCTTTATATAAAGTCCTACTCCTGCCTTAATCTTGATTTTACCCGTAATGTTTCATGCTTTGGAGATAACTAACCAGTGGATACTGACTCAGAAAATTCAGAGCTGGGAGTATAAAGTATTTGCTGGGTTCCATATTGAAATGATCAGAATATTGCTGAACGAAAGTGGCGGGCCCATCGATGACCGTTGTTTGCCGATGCTGGATTTCCAGCAATACATGACCCAAATTGCTGTGAATTCGTTTCATTCTGTTCCTCTTAATGAGTTTCATGATGCATCATAGTTAAGATAAACATAACGTAGCCAAAATGGGGTGTCGACTAAATCCCCCAGACTACTTGTTCACTAGATATCTCTGAATCATAAGGCGTATTACCCAAAAGATCTATCGTTTCTCGCTAGATAAAGGAGATAAATTCAAGTATTTGCTTCCCCAGGCTTCTGCCTGCTGGGATGGGAATGGCTCAACCGAGGTATTTCGCATCAATTTCGACAAGACCTGTAAGAGATTTGAACCCCTGATAAGTCGCCTGTCCAGAAGCTCGCGAAAAGAATGCAAGTGGCGACGGGAAGGAAAATAAAGGAAGGCGAAGTTCGTAATCACTAACGGTAGCCGCAATCCTCGCCGGCTAGTTAGAAGCAGCTATACAGTCTGTTGTTAGGGTCATTAGTCTTCGGCTCATTATATGTACCTCTCATTTTATTCTTAACACAAACCCACAGATCTCTTGAGTTATAGATTATCTAGGAAGGTTTGCGTAGCTTGATACCCATCCGTCCCTGTCAACTGGGTTATTCTTCGCAGGTGCGACAAAATTTGGCTCGCCCAAACGTTATTGGATTTGTTTGAATTTCATTGGGTCACCTGAATAAAGTTGTGAGTGATACTGGCTACAACTATTACCATAGAGAGAAAAGGGGCTGAAATTTTCACTGTTCTGACGAATGTATATATGTGAAATCCACCGCTCAGGAAACATAGGCACGATGTCAACGCAGTAACGTCAATAGACCTTTACAGGTAATGCACGAACAAGGAAATAATGCACATTGGCTAACCAATTGCTTGCTTGTATGTTTTCGCAGTGAACATTGTTTTTTATTTCGCTTCCGGCGTTTGTAAAAAAAGGACGACTTCTACAGACTGGCCATATGGGATTCGCGCCGCTGATTTCGATTCTGAGTCGTATCTCTCGGCGTATCTAACTAACTACAATCCTCATCTCTTTGACCCCAACCAGGAAAACGGGAAGCACCAACTGAGGCCGAAATCGGAGCTAACTTTTTATTGTAAGTGATACAGTGTTATTAAAGCAAACATTTCGACTACCGTGGGTAGTCCTTCTTAAGGCCAGTTTTTGCAATCAAATCAGTTATTAACATTGTATCAGTCCGAACAAAAACTAGCACGGCGCGTCGAATTTGCGATACGATCCTTACGTCAAAGCTAACCCCTTCTCAATTGGACACCAAATCATGGCCTGGCCCCCGCGTCATCTCCAGCTTTGTCCAACACAAGCAAAAAGAGTGCGAAAAGGCAGACGATAGGCAGGCATATGTAGTATGTGTCCAAGCCACCGAGGACGACGTAAAGCGATCATCTCAGTTACAGGGTGACTGTCTGGACCCAGCAGATGACCACGCCCCTCGTCATTGCTCACCCGATGTTCCCACCAGACTCTAGCACTGTTTTGGAGACAAAGTCGCCGGACATCCCCAACGCGGATAGGCCAAGTATTGGAACCGTAGGGAACACTACGAGCTGTAGCATTGTACACCCTTCTCTTGAAGTAAAGCCAGATGTCATCGCGGCGCCACAGGTGTCGCAAGTTCACCAAAGTTGCTCTGGCTCTCGCAATTCGTGATGTGACTTCCCTAACTCATCGGCCACGTGTAATCAGGCTCCTGAGGTACTTAAAGCTATTAACTAATTCTAACCAATCACCACAAAGAATGAATGGAGGCACGGGCTCCTGCCAGTCTTGAAGAAATGCTTATCATTTTTTATGTGGAAATCATGCTGTACCGAGATGCCTGAATCGCCAAGCAGTCTCACGTGCGTTAAATCGCCTGTGCACCGTCACTCAACAAAGCGAAATCATCGGCCTACTCTAAGTTAAAAAACACTGTTCCCTGAGTGCAGTTCAACTCCACCGTCTAAAAGGCCCGGTAAGTCAATCTGTAGAATCTGACAAAATCAAAAAGAAATGGGGATTAAAGGTAGCCATTCCGTACTCCACTGGAGACGATGATTGGAAGCGAAGGTCGACATAAGCTCAAACTCGACCTGACGAAAGACGGCATAACTCTGAGGACCGACACATACTTGTCAAGTACTCCACTTCGCAACAGTGTTATAGTGCAGGCCTATCAACAGCGTCAAAGGCTGCGCGAATGTCTAAGAACACGATTATCGTTTGGCTTTGGAAGATAAAACGGTGCCATAGCAGCTGTCGGAGAGTGAAGGTCTGATCGACGCATCCACAACCGGCGAAAAACGTGGCCTGTCCTTCACGCGTTTTTTGTGACCTGCAAAAAATGACGGACGAAAGCAAATTTGAACTATAGGATTAGACTAATATTCTTATAGTTAGCGAAGTTACTACGCAATCCGTTTTTGAAGATGAGGATAATAATCGACTCCATCCACGAGAGGGGACTTTCTCGGAGTAGCGGATCTTCGAGAACGAAAATTGAAGTTATATGTCCAGATCCTTTCCCTCATCATTAAATAGAGCTGGGGATTTCCATCGGAGCCCGGATTTTTATGACATCCTAACGGTTGGATTTCCTTGAGGATCGCCTCAGTTGGCGGCTCTATTGTAATTGGCCGTTGAACGCGTCTCGGAATAGCTACCGAAGGCGCTGACGCTGAGGGCTAGCTGAACTGTATTTAATTTCTTCAAATCGCTTACGGGACATTGCAGCAGGTTGTGGATAGGTGCGCCGTCAGATTCGCAGGCCTTTTCGCTATTATTCAATACTTTCTTACCGGTAGCTCGGATGAGGTGAAACAACTAGCAGGAGTTTCCCATTGTGGTAGCACGTTCCATCCCCAAGGCTCGTTGAGACCACCAGATCCTTAGACAAGCTTCTGTAGAGTTCACGTCTCGTTACGTGTCTTAATTCGTTATACTTGCTACCAGTTCGGATGGGTTGGGATGCGACAACTAGGCGAGAGACTCAGCAGGCGGGTCAGATCATAAACGATCAAGCCAACAGAATACAAGGCATTGTTGACAAGTGACCAATGCTCACAGTTGTTGTGAATTTGGGGCTATTCTCAATTTTCATCCAGCGCACATTGAGGGATTGATAGTTGAGTCAGTTTAGATAGCTTATGGCAGTCCCAACGATGCCGCATCTTGCATTTTGAATGGCCATAAAAACAAGCAGACTAATGCGTGGTCGGAGTCGAGGCGAATGCCTCAGTACGACCGGCAATCCTGTGAACATCTCTACCATTTGCAGCTCATTGTGATGTGGTCGATTCGGGGCCACCGCTGAGTGGAACGGAATGGAGGCCAGGTGGCCTACCATCAAGTAGAGCGTTTGAAGCTCGTACTAGCGAGAAAAAAATTGATGGCCTGAACAAAGTCTGATCGATATTAGTCAGGACCAAACGAGCCTCTTAAATACACCTACCTCAAGGAGGGTAGACCTACTCTAGCATTCATGTCTCCTAAAATTACGATTTAACTCCTCCTTGCTTTGCGTAAGACGCTGTGCAACTTTTGACAGAAAGTGTCCTTGAGTGCAATCTATAGGCGCGTACGGTGACACGGGAGATAATTTACGTTTATCAAAACGACGAATGTTTACTTTGCACAAACCTTAGTCTCACTTCGCACGGCCCGTTGTTGACTGGGATCCAATCAAGTAGAGCAGTCGTAGCCCTCTCACTGGAAGCCACAACAAGGCGAGCAAAACCAGAAGCCGCAGCCTCAGGGTCCCCAGAAAGAGGCAGATCAAACTTCATAGAAGAACTGGGTGGGTATGTCAGTGGAATAACAAAGCTGGAGTTTTACATGCCAGTTCCCTTGGTATAGCACTCATCGATGGCTAGGGACTCCGGTGCGCCAGTTAAACACTCCTGTTCACCTACACGCATCAGTATTTGCGCATTGATTGTGGTTATTTTGAAGGGGCATCAAGGACGAAGGAGTGAACCAGCCGACGGAGGCGGGTTTGATGAGATTTGGATCCTCCGTGAGGGGGAACACGCAAGAACAGGGATATAAATTATTTTCCAACGACACTCCGACCAGCGCAGACTGCTACAGATCCCAGCAAATGCAAGAAAAATTGGTGGTTAAGGGATTAACACGAGTCATTAGGGAGGAAACAGTTGTGTTCGACGGATGATCGCTTTTGCAAATGAGAGGAGATACGTCCGTCCGAAGGTCATTCATCTCCCTGGTATGCATTGTGGGCTGTTGTAATACTCGGTTGCCTGTCTCGGAGTAGGCCTTTTTACTAACTAAGCGCAAGCTGCAAGGCAGCAGAATCATTTCAAGTCGGTTGGCGTGCCTCCTGTGAAAAATTATGCCCAGGCAGATGTATACGACAGAGGTCAGTGACCCTATTTAGTTGGCAATTCACGTGATTCAGTTCGGTAACGGTTCGGGCTAGCTGGCGTCGACAAGCAACCAATGAGAACCATGGCGAAAAGCGGCCATGAAATGCAGACATTCCCCGAAAGCAGAACGTATTCCACCAATCCGGAAATCCCCAATTTTGTATGTAAACGCATGAGCTATGTATACAACTTGAGCGTGCTTCTCTTCTGTTGTGGTCTCGTTGTTTTCGCTTGTTTGGCTTAAGTTAGAGCCGATTCAGTGCCTACCAACAATTCGTATCTATTCGTAACTGTGACTGACAGAATCCCTTGCACTAACTCCAAGTCCCATTATTACTGGTTCAAATTGAATTGACTACGACGTCCCTTGAGAAGCTACAATTCGGAAGTGAACTCCGCCCAACTAGCTTACTCCTAACGAGACAATATTGCCAGTCATTTGTCGAAAGAACTGACCCGAATGACGCAAGTGTGCGTTGAAGACATCTCAGCCGAATTTAATTAAGGGTATTCCAGTGTACTGAACGTAGCGGCGTATAATTGACCGGTTCCCAGCCCATTCGTCAGCAGATGCAATTCAGATGCTGCTTCAGCACTTTCATTTTCGATTTCTCAAGCCGTCCGACAAGCACGCAAAGTGGATTTCTGGTGAGCAAAAGGACCACAACGTATTCCCACAGGCCGTATATTTCCGCATGACGACAAGGTAAAACTGAAAACCTGTACACCCGGTGAGTTGCGGCTAGGCCTTCTGAATACGTCACGTGATTGCGGCGTTCGGCTGTTCAGAATGGTCTTCGATTAGAAATTCAAATATCCACAAAGCGCAAACCTCGGATCGCACTCTACAGATTGGGCAAGAATGCTTCAGAGCAGAATGTGGTGTTGAGTCTACTTGCAAGTCCTGGGACAAACTGGTAATAGCTTCGCTTTCGACTGCAGCTTCGACCAACTGGGAGCGACTCACGAAGATAAAAAGCCAACATTCGGCTAGTTATTATTCCAAAGTTATTTTGGCAATGGTATTTCTCTAGCTGAGATTTATACTAATGCCTTGTAAATAAACTAATATGATTCCCACATGTCGAGGATCCATTGCTGTCTTCATTTGCTTCTTCTAGGATCGGAGTTATTGAAATTCGTGCTAAGGATTCGTGTCTGTGAGTTGTTACGATGGAGCACACATGTCGCTACTGTGTTTCGCTCAAAAGTGCAATACTTGTGTGAGGGTAGTAGTAATTGCATTTACTCAAACTGCAAACTGTCTGGGCGAAGACTCGGATAAAGCCTTAGTATTTCTAGGCTGTCTAAACGACATTGTGGCTTTGGTTGGAATGCGTTTTGCATCCTCATAATATGAGACATTGTTGCATGACTTAGAATGAAGGATTGGTTGGTTTTTATGGGTATATTTTACTAGTTGAATAGTTGCATCTTACCGGGTGGTCGTAATTCGGATTAGATCCTTTCGCTTATACAAATGGCTCCATTGGCTTCTGCATCTGTGGCGTCGGCTCGATATCATTCGAAGGCCAAGTTTACAGCACAGCAGTTGGGACAATCCTGATAAATGATTTTGAAACGACGTCATTGATGAAAAGAAATATGCGAAGGCTGTCATGCTGGTCCTTGTAGTATGGCTAGAAAGTGATCAGAAATCTTTATCGATAACGCTGAAGTTAGTCATAGGGTTTTGCGCCAATACCGATCAAACTATCTCGCAATTCAGAAATGCTAAGTTGTTTAGGGTATGTGTTGCACATGTCCGCATATCGATTATCTTAGTTTGTACATTACTTCGAGTCAAGTAATAGTTTAAAAATGGTTCGAGACAGTCAACCCATCACTTTGCAAAAATGTATGTACTAAGTCGGTTGAGTCAGACTGCCTGGTTTGATTCAGTGAATTCCCTCAGCAAACCGGTCGAGGCTCTCAAAGGTACAGCCGAATGTCATGGTCAGTAACCCCCCTACATTCAAAATGGTTACATAGCTCTGTTTTCCCTCTAGCCTATGGTCGTGAAATTTGTTTTTCACTGTTATTCGATTGTACGAGGCAATAACCTAAAATGAAGCACGTTTGTGGGTGTGAATAGTTCTAAAGATCCGATCCGAAAGTGGACGTATCAATGCCGACCATTAGTCTCAGTTTTTCTTGGCTATTCTCGGACGATTCGCCTGGTTCTTTACTGCTGTCGTGTATTTTTCCTCAGGATAACTACTATGTATACATTATGTACTCAGATAAGCTCTTATTGCCGATATACTTGATACGAATAAAACATAAGGATGGTATATTTTTCTGGAAACGTATTTATGCTGATAATGAATATTCAGGACTGTAACTGTGCTACAATTCCGTTCCTATTTCGATCGCCTCATCAATTTATTAGAGTTGTTTTCCAATACGAGCACTGTTCACCGCTATTCGTGATAGGATTTACCTCTACTCAAATACTCACCTTGGGCGTGAATGTGCAAGTACTTTACGGATTCCCATCACGCATTTGTGCCGGGTGGGAGGCTGGTTTTAGATGCACTCTATTTTTTAAAATCCGGTTAACCGGAATCGCTAACTGGAGCACTTTCAGTCGGTCGTCTCAACTCTTGTTCACCTTCCCTCTGGGTAATTAACCGATCAAGGGCAAACATTCTGATTAGTCTACGCAACTGTTTTCCCTTATTTGCCATAGTCAACCGACATGCATAGCCACACAAGAGGTAGGGCTCGTTGGCCGATTTCCCCCGTCTCTCGGGCACATTGTTTCTTCGATCTTTAGTTCGAACACCGTCCCCGTTCTTCTTTGAACGTGTCACGAAAACAAAACAACTTTTTCAGTTTCAGAATTAAGTCCAACGTTTGGTTCACGACCTTGCTTCACGGCTTAAAAAATCATTCAGGTCTTTAGCCCGTGTGTCACTCACCCGAGTACCGACGGGCTTGTTGGACGATACTATTTACCGGACTTGACCCATCCTCACTGTTACATAACTCGTTGTAGCGAAATGAAGCCTGTTTGTGCAAGTAGCCCCAGCTCACAATATCCAAGCCAGTTTCCGTAATACAACTCACGTTTCCTTCGTAGTGGTTACGCTACTCAATTCTAGAAAATGGTTTACGCGCCCCAAGTGGTGAATATTCAGCTTCACACAATCGAAGACCCAAGCGGCAGTAGTTAAAGCGGAAATCACAGATTTTGAGAGACTTATGTTAACGTTCCGAACGGTAGCGAACAATCGAGCGTACCAAAAGTTGCACCACCTGGTTATCCGGTCTACAGCTGAATGACGACTGACGGGGCCTCAACAGAACATCCAGTATGACTGGGAAGGCATCTATTGTTCCGGACAAACTAGTTGTCTGTAATGGCTTACCCAGCTGCCAAACCTAGGCAGTTGGACTGAGCACACCAAACGATAACGAATCGCATCCGCCATGCTACAGCTCAGCCATATTTGGTGTCGCATGCACGCAAGATACCGGTCACATTCTTAAACATCAGTGCTTCTTACTCCAAGCTGCTCAGTGAGCAAGTCTGAGTCCAAGTTACTCACAAGCAAAGATCATAATAATGATCGTTCATTTAACCGTGGCTCACGGATGCGCCCGGCATTTTACAGCCATGCATGCCATCGACAGATTCATTTTAGACGGGATTGGAATGTATCAAAGTGATATCGGCCGACGGAATTCGGAAAATAAATTTTTATTTTTTAGTATGTGTGCACAAACAAACTCTAAGCCTTACCGATCCATTTTCCGGGCCATAATATGCAATAGTCATACTCGACTTGACTTTCAATGTGATTTCGCTATGATATGGAGCTATGTGCAAGGTTTAACTGTGCAGTGAAATGCAAAGGACTAACTGGTTGCTTCAGTGTGAAGGTGAACGGTTGACTCCTGGCTCACAGTTATTGGAGTGTTTAGTCCGTGCGTCGTTCATCCGAGTGCCGACGGGCTTGCTGGGCGATCCAGTTTATCAGGCATAATCCGTCTTCACAGTCACATGACGATGACACAAAACAAACGGCCTTTACACTTTTGAGGCCGGTACTTCGCCTCATCCCACCAGCCAAAGGGCCTGTTACCGCCATTAGACGTCGACACGTGTGTACAGCCCCACATTTCCCGCGTTCAAATAGCTCAGCGGAGAACTTGGTACGACTGATTAGGAGCTTTCTGTTATCTGCCAATCTGGAGACCTTCGTAGTTAACTTCCTTCTGCAATGTCGCGATGAGTCGAATGCAGCCAAGGGGACCATAATCGAATCAAATATCCGACGAGAATACAACGAAATAACGGTGGCAAAACTGTAGCGCAACCGGTCAATAGGCTTGCGCTTGGATCTAGGCTTAAGGCTCATCATAGCTTTCGTCGATGACTTGTGTGTAGCCGGTGAAGAACGTCGGTTGTAATGCATTTAGAGTTACTATGCTGTGGCATAGCAACAACCGGTTACCTATGGTTGTTCGTTCTTCCTTCCGATAATAAAGCTATCTAACTTCGGGGTCAGCAACGGTGACTGGTCAGTCGTTGCGCAAGTGGGACATGACCTGTTGCACAGTGGCATCGTTTAGGATTGTCGTAGTATTCGGACTTGAAGTTAGCTTTAGCACTTCAGTCAGCCACAATAGCGAACGGATACGAATTAACGTTAGGCACTGAACTGGCTCCGACTCAACCTGCGCGAATGAAGTCAACAGGAACAAGTCCAAGTTCTACTTACAGCTCATGGATTTCTATACAATGGTGGAAATATTCCGATTGGTGGACTAGGTTCTATCCAAGTGCCTTCGATGAATGCGCGCATTTCACAACCGCTTTCCACCACGGTTCCCACTAACCAGTAGTCTAGGCGAGCTATTGCGAAGCTGTATCGCACTGCATCACGTTACTTTCACGTAAACTCACCACAGCTGCCTTTCTAATAGACCCCAGTGCAACTGATAAACAGCGTACAGAGACTGACCTAAGCATTCACATTAGTTGCTGAGATAATTGCGTCGTCCTCTGGTTGACTTTGTGCATTGTGGGTAATCATAAGGGTAACATATCAGCGTGTCCGAAGCTATCAATGCGTGTGTTGCATGACGAAATCGTAACCGATTAGCGTTGTAACAGAACAGGTACGCCTTTCTTTGACGAAAAATCGCAAGTAACGGTTTGTGGTCAGTACACAATGCAGACCGACGCATACACAGCATTTCCTGAATTTTTTAACAGCAAAAGTCCTTCTGTTTCTATTTCGGTATTTCTTATGAGCTCCCACTGATGTTCGGGCATGTGTCACAGCTTTCTGGCTGCCATCGGAAAATTTATGCAACAAAATTGCACCCATCCATCCCATAGTCACTGGCATAGGCTACAATGATGATTGTGATGTACTGACGCAAAGCAGAACAGTTTTGCTTTTCTCAAGTACATTTTGGCATTTTGAAGACCAGATCCACTCGATGGCCTTCGTGAGAAAACTGTTTGACGCACGGCTGCACATTTATGAAATATTCGGACTTGAAATTGGTGTACGGAATAAGACAGATCCCTGCGCAATGCGTCTGTAATTTGCTAATTTATTGCTGGCGCACAATTATACGTATGCAAGCCCCGTGGGTATTGGTCGTCAATAACTCATTTCACGATTCTTCAACTCATACTTTCAGGTAGACATCTGAAAAGTTTAGTCTGAAGACTCGTCCCCCATTAGGCTTGACAAAAAATCTGGGAATGGGTATTGCGGGGCCGATTACCCTCTTCATTCGTTGTGGTCATACTCTCCTGTACACTCGCCTTTCCTTCAGGACATGCATCTCGTTCTACCGACTGCGCTAGGTCGCCTGCGTTTACCCACCCTTCTTTTGTGTCTTGATTAATCCGGAAGTTGGTGTCCCTCTGCTCCAAAATCGCCTAAGGCCCATTCAATCGTCTTCAGAATTTACTGATTTCGTTCCCCAGAACGTCAGGCCTGGAGTGTTTTCTAACTTTCACCAAGTCTTCGGGAGAGAACCCGTTCCATTTGTGCGTTCGATTTCCATTACCGTAGCGTTCTTTATTCCGATTTTGAGTGTCTCTCGTTCGTTGAATTACTTTCTTTTCCAAGTGCTCTTGGTCTCGTGCCGTCATCTCTGGTGCCGTCTCGCGGTTCAGATACACATCTAGCCCAGTCCTGGGTTCCCGACGGAGAATCAGTTCAGACGGCGTTGTACTTTGGCTGAGAACTGCTTGGAGTAGTCTGTCTTCCTAATCGTTTCGGTGATTGTTCAACCATACTTCCATCGTTCTGCCGAATCTTTCTGTCATTCGGTTTGTTTGACGTTGATACAGTGACATCCGTATTCTACGGATTCCCATGTGTCCCAAAGTATCGCGGAATTCCTTTGTTTCGAATCACGGGACCAGGTCTGTGGTAATCGTTTTAGGTACACCAAATTTTGCCATCACACTTCTGATGAAATCGTCAGCAACTGTCTTGCATTTGTGGTTCGGTACCAGCACCGCCTCCGCCCAGCGGGATGCATGGTCAACCATTGTCAATATATATGTATACCGATTTCCTGATGGACTCATTTGCAGTGGGCTGATAATGCCTAATCTCCAAGTCAGTTACAATCGTTATGCCGGGGTTTGTTGCATCGGTGGCGTCACTGTCACCGTTTCTAGGTTCTGTATGGACTCACCACATGACCGTCAATATCTTTCCGCATGGTGGGCTAGAAAACTTTGCGTTATATTAATTCTGGGACGCTTTGTTGTCCCACGTGTGCTGTCATGTGCCAACTGAATAACTTATTCGTGTAGTGTTGCCTGAGTGAATGGCAGTCGTCTGGGTCTTAGCAAATGCCCCTATATCGATATCGGCCATGAGTTTTGTTCTGCGTGCAGAGGATCCCATATTGATAGTAAATCCTGTAGTGCAGATGAGCCGTTTTTCTGTTTGGTTTTGAATTGAGGAAGGGAGCAGACCATGCGTACGAATTCGTCGTCCCTCTGGTAGTTGAATACTATGTCGTTTGGAATCACTTGATTCACCGGTATCGCTTCCGACGGCAAATGTTCGTCTACAGTTGGGCATGATAATACATCCGGTATTTTGTTTTCTTGGCCACGCACGCTGTGCATCTTGAAATTAAACTCCTGGTATGCCCACCGAGCCACTCTTCCTCATTAGCCATTTAAGAGGGCTGTAGTGCGTTTTCAACGCAAAACTCGGTGGCGATCAGATATGTCCTCAATTTCTTCGATGTCCAAACTTGATGGCGAGTCAAATAGGCTTTTTATCTTTTACTTTCTTTATTGATGAAACAACAATGTACACCAATTTTCAGGGAGGAGGCCGCTGCCGGCAGAAGGCTACCAAGTGGGGAAGTTGACCGGTGACGCGCGGATTCGAACCCGCAACCCCCACGACCTTATCCGTCTGGCTACCGCTGGCCTGTCTAAAGTCGGCACAAACTTTGTATGTACCGTAAGACTATTCAGTCACTGAAACGGGTGAGGAGTATTAGCTGGTGCTAAGCTGAATGATACCATTGGAAAGCATGTTCCGTACCTGCTTCTCCACTTCAGGGATGACTTTCTGCGGTTTACAAACTGCTCCCGAAATTAAGTCGATCTGCTGTTTGAGCCAATCACAAAAGCCGTACTCGTCATCCAATGTTGAGAATAACCCTGCTTACTGTTACATTAGCTTACACGTGTCACGGGACACCCTAGAATCGATGGTACTGTCGCGCCATGGATTACGCTCCGGTAATTCTTACTAGGTTCCTATTCAATCGCTTGTTGTTCGACCTTCAGTTGATTTCTGTCGAAATCAGTCTTGGCCCTCATGGGCCTCAGTAGGTGGATTCCAATAATTGTTTCTTTTACCAACTACCCAACAACATATTGTGCGTTATTTTAATCTCTCCCATGCGAAAGTTCATTCACCCCTCCTCTCGTACTGGCGAGTTTGCTCCTCCTACTGTACGCACTTGCAACTTACAGGGTTTTTACCCCTGGCCCTTTACCCTTAGTCATGATTGCTACTCCGGAATCCGTATCCACACTTGTTATCCTTCGCACATTTTAACTTTCGGAAAACTCTGTTCCACCGAACGGACGAGAAAGGGATGCTTGCATTTACAAAACCGGGCCAAATGCCCTGTTGGTGCCCGTTGCTGCTTTGTGACTGATATTTCAATTCCAACTTTACCTGTGTGATTTCGCCCGTCAGTTTTTCCACTTTTCTTTCCAGGTCGGATGGCTTCACCTTGCAAACCGCAGTACTACCGTCATCACTTCAGGCAATTCTTAGGAGGGTGGCTATAGCATCCGCTCCGTACGGGGTTGCCAGTTTTCTTTTCTCTGTTAACGCTTTTGCCATGGGTTGAATGAACCAGTTGCGGACAAAACGCTTGATGGTCACTTCGGTTGCCTCTGGTAAGCCGATCGATACCCGACGCGTTAGCTGCTGGTGAAACGTCAATGCATCTTGGGTCAATTCATACTGAGCCGTGTTAAACCGTTGCACAGCTTTTTTGCAATCGCCTGTTCTCAGCTCAGATACTCAATCCCGCGCGCATCTCCTGATATGTCGGGCCAGTCCCTTTTACCGTATGCAGGTTGAGGACAGCCTTAACACGCCCGGAAAGCAACACGCACAGCGCGGTCAGCAAGGTGTCATCTTTCACGCCGTTGCATATTGCAGTCTTTTCAAACTCGGTCACCCTCGCCTCCATATCTCCATCAGCGAACGCCACGGGCCAAGGGTGCTTCATCGCGTTTAAATTTGGTGACCGCACCAGTGTAATAAGAAGTCAAGCGGATGGTTCACACGTTTTTCGCGAAGCGAAACAGGTCATAGTCCCAGAGCTTGCTCGGCCATGTCTGTTGCCTTTTTCCAGACCATGCTCACGCGACGTCCGTGTTCTGATTAGCTGAGCCTTCCCGGGTCAATTCGACCATATGCCGAACACGTAACTCCCTTCTCTTGGACCTACCCCCGACTATGTTAGTCCGACGGCCCGGAGTGACGATCTGAACTGTCGCTGTCGCCTGGGCGAGTCGTGCTGCCTGTCTGAGTTTTGGTTTTGTTTCTCCTATTTGTTGCTGCCGCAGTCTTTGTCTGTTAGAAAGTATTTTTGACACAGTCGTCGTTGCTTCTTCGGGCGACTGCTTCCGATTGATTCGTGCTGCGGGGCCGATTATCTTCTCCATTTGTTGTAGTCGTACTCTACTCTTCAATATCAGCCATTAAGAAGGGATGGAAACCAGAATTGAAGCTTAAATATCCGCAGCTTTTTGTACGTCAGAAAGAGTTCAGTGCACAACCAGATGTCATACTGGGTCGTGGTAACCCGCTAATAATCCCACTTTGCCTTCGCAAAGCAGTTCTCGTTAAGTTGTATAAAGGCCACCTTGGGGCAGAGAAGGTGAAACCTTTGGCTCGACAGATGTGTTGCCGGCCAGAATTGAGCGTGAACATCCGTACAAAGACCAAAAACTGTGAGGTGTGCCTGCACAAAGTTCATCCTCAAACAAACAATTAGAATTCATGGCCAGAAAGCTACGTCCAGTGGCAGCATATCAAAGTAGACTTTTTTGGACCATTCTTGAATCAATATAACCCTTTGGTGCTGACAGATTCCTATTCCAAATGACCCGAAGTGTTTTTGACTAGTACGCCGACTACGTCATTCGAGTTTCAAGTCTTGGGAAAGTGTTTCATTTGCAAAGGGACCCCACAAGTCCTCGTCACTGATAACGGGGGTAGTTTTGTGCAACTAGATTGAAGTGTTGGATCGACTGCATTAGATGTCGACACGTGTGTACAGCTCCACATTTCCTGTGTTCAAATAGCGCAGCGGAGAACTTGGTAGGACCGATTAAGAGCTTCCTGTTATCTGCCAATCTGGAGACCTTCGTAGTTAACTTCCTTCTACAATGTCGCGATGAGTTGTATGCAGCCACAATAGAAAGCTCTGCCATGCCATTCAGATCCAGGTGGCTATGATGCTCATTGAAATGCCTGGATTCAAGTGAATTTACCTACTTTCGTGGCAAGAAACTTCGCCCAGCTGGTTGAGTTATTGCAAGAAAACTGGTCACGCAAAGATTGAAATAATTTTGCTGAATGATGCGACTGTTCATCCAAGCCATTTCAGCCAGATCCAATTTAGAAAACCGAGTGCATCGAATGTTGACTTGGATGACAGCTATAGGAAAAACGAGAATACAGACAATCTACTGACAGTTAGAACCGTTGCACGGTCTACGCCAATGCCACCGGTTGCAGTACCATTTCGGAAGTCAGCGTAGCACGCAAGCCAAATAGATGAGGAATTACCGAAGGAGGAGGGTTGTGGGAAGTTTACGTGCAAGTCGCAAAACAATATTGCATCTAGTATTTATTGTTCCTCTTCTTGCGGATAGTCTACGTATTTTTGTGAATGGTCTCAATCATGCATCTACCCTACCACTGAGTGTTTGATTTGATAGACCTTTGCGTTTCTTCCACCATAGGCGGTTCCATTTTAGATAGAGTTATTACGAACCACCCTGATTTATTTTCCTTGAAACGGCGTGCTCCAATTCCAAGTAGCGATCATTGTCTGCTTCTGTTAGGGCCCAATATATACTCTAGATCAGCCTTGCATTCCTTCAGGCAAGCAAATCAAATCCGAGTTCGCCTCTGTAACTTTTCACACAATAGCCCTACT
>LUCM01006753.1:35208-50551 GCA_008360955.1 Fasciolopsis buskii
CTTCTTCAGAAATTCCTTTCACTCGCATCTGCCTACTTCTTTTTTCAACCCCTGTTCAGTGACAATGTCAAACTTTTCACAGAGACTTCCAACACAATCTTTGATATCCACTGTCCCTTAGAAATACCACTCGTCTCAAATGGCTATCTCCACCCAAAAACTGAAATCTCTAAGGCGACTCAAGGAACACTTCTACAAATCTCGTAATAAATCAAGCGCGCGGTACATTTCCAAACTAACAGAGGCTGAAATCCAACTCATTGACACTACATTCGCCAGCCCACTTCTGAGTGGTAACAACAAAGGATTCCTATGGCGAGGCATTTAACTGTTATGTGGGAAGTAAAAGAAACATGCGAAATTTTCTGCGGATGTCAGCAACATCAATTGTGCTCTCATCCGTTGCCTCTCCACTTATTACCCCATCATATGGTGTGCGGGTGAGTGTATGACAGTTCAAGGTTTTTTCTAAGAAGAAGTGCCTCGACCTTCTGGCGCACCACAAAATTTAACCACGGGGCTGCGTCCTGACAGTCTGACCTCCAACTTCCTCTAAGCCATGGTGCTGTGCTTACTACGGATTCATTTACTTCTTCTAATAACTCGTCAATTAATGCCGTTCTTCTACCCTGGACTGTTGGAGACCCTCACTATTATTCCCATCCCCAAAATTCACCAGTTCTATTGTTTTGGCAAAATGTTTTCACCCCATCGCCTTAACACTTTCCGGTTTTAAACTGACGGAGCGTGCTATACTTCAGCGCCTGCGTTTTTCCATGTATCAACCTGACGATCCTTTTCAGTTTACCTATAAATCTAACAAGTCCATTTTGGACACCGTCACCTTTCTCATTCACCACAATTGTAAGTCCTTAAACGGCATTCAAATTGAAAATTTGTGCGTTGCGCCTTTTTAGACTATTCATTGGCATTTGACTCGGTCCCACGGTTTCTTCTACTTCACAAAGCGAAAATGTTTGGTTTTCCCAGTTCTTTATTAGCATGACTGTTAGATTACTTAACTAACCAAACCAAGTGCACACGAATGGACGGTAAAACTTCAAAACCGTTGATTCACAACTCCGGAGTGCTTCAGAGTGCCGTTCTATCGTTATTTCTCTTCTCAACCTACATCACCAACTTACCAACTAACTCCCCTGTCATCTGTTTAAGTATGCTGATGATGCTCTCTCTCAAGCCGTCTCAAGCAACGATGATTTTCAGTTTTTCCAACAACCTACCTTCTATCTGCAATTTCTCTTCACAAGCTGGTTCAAATATACTCACATAAATGTTTCGATCCTGGTTTTTTTTACATCTTTACATGGTGAGCGTAATTTTTTTCCCTACTTTTATTTTCAACCGTCAAGTTTTTTTATTCAAATGCGACATTATTTTTGTACGCAAAAGTCTACACAATATAATGCAATACAAAATATAGACCCAGATATTGCTGATTCGGTGCGCCGATGCAAACGATGCGCAATAGCGGTCAGACTATCAGCGAAATGTAGGCTCCACAACTGGGCTGCATCTCTGGGCCCTGAGCACGCATCCACATAGATTACGCTGGACCTATGGACAATCAGTATTTTTTAAACCTTGTCGATGAGTACCATAAATGGCCCGAAATATTTCTAATGACCAAAGCATCCACAATCAGAGACTATTGTCAGTTGCATTGGTGTATAATTTACCTGGGCGGAATTTTCCAATCGCATGGGCAAAAACAGTTTAATCAGTCCTGTGCAACATCCAAAGGAGGAGGCAGAACTATTCGTGGGCCCATTCAAATGTGTTCTGGAAAAATTGCGATGTGAGGGAAGCTTTACATCCACTTTAAATGCTTTGCTACGGACTAATCGCTCGAAGTTGAACTTATTTGAACCAGATGCGAAGTCACCAGGTGGGCTATTTTTGGGAGACGGGTGAGGGCACCACTTGATGCAATGCTGCCGGCCACCCCGATCGGCCGGATAAATATGAGAACGGGAAACCAGTATAACGTGCAGCACATGGAGAAGCAGGCCTTTTTCAGATGACCTTGATTGTGTTCAGTGGGAATCATAGAAGCTTACTCCATTTCAATCAGAAGCGAACTGAAAACGTGTATGCTGTCACACGGCCGTCAAATTCTAATGTAACCCCTATAAGGATATTTTTGGTTCAGAGCTTGCATCATTTGAGAACTACCGAAAAACCAATGGGGATTTAAAGATCACTCAGAGGATAAATTGTGATTCAAAACGTAGTAAATCTGTCATCTAGGTGAGTCGCGAAATACCGGTTAAAATGTGAATAAGTGTCAAACAGACTTAGAAGAACGAAACTACAAATACGGGGCTACGAAATCTTTTGAAACGATTTTCTCTATAATACAACATAACTCGATATCAATTACCGGTTAGCTGTTACTAAAGGGCCGAGTTAAATCCCCTCCTGTCACTCAAATTCTTCGCTGCTCCTTTTTAGTTGGGATAACTTCGTTTTTCAGTAGCAAAGTGGATGATATGTCCAATCTAACTGTTAAGTGACTTTACCGCCTATGGTGGGGTGTATCAACGACAAACGGTGACTAACATTTTATTATTTTGCTAACTTAATACCAGCCAGATTTCTTAACATGATTCTGAGTGGTTCGTGGAGCATAACTCGCTTTGGTTTCTCAATGGAATGCCTCGGTTTACCACCCCGGGGATCCGCCGTTGCCTGAGATTACACCCAGTCAAGATCTGTTCCGATTCTCTTCTGTTCTGTCTCTAATACCATACAATGGAGCAATCCGCTGATAATCAAAACATGCAGCAGTGTGTGCTGATGTGCACGGGCGAGTACTGAATAAAATTTCGCACCGATGAGAATCAAATTTCACTGAACCAATCAGGTGGAGATAGCTGAGCAGTTGAACCCCCAAGGCAGAATTAACGTTTGCTAAGCCTGACTAACTGTGATGTAAGTTTGGCTGATTATGGCATATTTACGAAATAATGCAGGAAACGCTGTGAATCGACTTATTTCCAGAAAGTCCTTAGAATAATCCGGAAAATTTCATTTTTCATGAAAAGCTCTTCTTCGGAGCACTTTTTCAGGTATCTATATTCAGTCGTCGACAGGCGAATCCTGTTTGTTGCGCCTATTCGAGACGTTTCGAGTGGGTCGGAAAATCTTACCAAAGTTATCAGTCCACGGGGCGTGGTCTCCATATTTTCGGCTACCCCTGTCCGATAATCTAAGGCAACAGACCCTAGAGGAGCTTGAGACATCAAGCTGGCGTCTGCGGCATTCATGGCTACCACGAGGCCGGATTTCACGCATTTTGGTTTCCAAACGGATCGTCGCCTCGACTATTCAGTCTTTTACCTGTATTTCTGTTCTCCCGATCTCATAAAGCGCAACTTCCCTACTTGACAAATTAGTTTCCTTTCGCTGTTACTCAGTCTTACAGGATAACGACCGAAACCAAAACAAGTTATGATCGAATATATTGCAGTAAGTTTATTGCTGCTTCATTTTATGGCGTGGTCATCCCTATCAGACTGAGAGTTGAGTTGAACTAGCAGTCTCAGGCAGACCTTGGCAATGCCCATCTATTTTTCACCTATTCCGTTTCTTCTGCGCTTGCAAGCGCTCATGCACAAATAAATGATGGATCGCTTCACTGCACAAACACACGGGTGCGTTACCATGGCCTTAATAATCGCAGCTGATGCTATTTTACGTCCATTTTTTCTACACTCAAGAGAGGTTAGATTGCGGGAAACGTGAACCTGCATGAGCGAGATAAACTTGCTAACAGCTAGCTGTCGAGACTGAATGTCTGCCGCAGTGTCGGACATGGTTATTCTATTATCATTTGTAGTAACCGGTTAGGGGAAGTAAAATTTGTAAAAACAAGAAAGGAAAGGTAATCAGTAGAAGGATAACTGGCTCCCGAAGCAACTTTTTGTCACAACTAAGAGATGACATGTGAAGTAAACTAAATTGACACGTTTGTAATTTCCTTCACAGCAAGTCGTGGAAAGTAATTCTATTTTAATCGATAATCGGATAGTATAGCTGCGTTAGAATCTCCTTCGATTAAAATAAAAAATTCTAGCAAATTTATGCTATTTAACATTTTGCAAAATGAGTGCTGAACTGTTTAGTTTTATGACGATTACGGAACAAAGAACTTGCACAATGCACTCGAATATAGTGGAACCTATGATGATAAATTCGAATGGTTTAATAACCAGGTAACATGACTAGTTGGTTTCACGGTTAGAGTCATGTGAGTTACGTTACATGAACAAAATAAGCCGATGAGGCAAACCAGATTATCATTACCCCGTAGTATGTTTTGGCAAGCACACAACTAATCAACCGTTCGTGTTCATTACCCTTCGTGTTTTCCATCTCATATTTGTATGGTTGGCGATGGCGCTTAATGCAAGATCGCAGATTACTGTCAACTGGATTTTGGGTCGTTGTTATGCCATGGGAAATTTGTTTTATTACTTCCGTTGTAGTGCTAAATGAAAATGAAAATGCATCCTTGTGAGCACGACGTATTTACCGGCAAACTGACCTCTTGCATTTAAACCAATGGAAATGAATGATTTCAATAGAATTTCATTCATGTATCCTGGAGCTGACGTCACCCAACCATCGTTGTTCTAAACATTTACGCCATTAAGTAACAAACAGTAAGTGTCCAATGTAATAAATTTAATTTTTGAAGAATCGTAAGTGCATGAGCGGATCTTTAGGAGCATGGTCACGATAAGTGCACAATAATGGTGACATAATAGTTACGTTTAAGCTCCTAATGAACACATAAATTCGTGTCTGACTATGGTTTTACGGATTTCGTCTATCATCACGAAGCAAATGTCTCCCAATGTTGTTTGCATGCTTCCATGGTTAGGTGCGTCTGTGCCTCGCAAAGTTCGTAATACAACAACAACAACAGCATCCGCACAGAATAGTTTACAACCACGGAAGGCAATGCAGCAGTCAAATTGAAGTAGTGTATTATAAGAATAGATATACATAACATATTTTTTGGGCTTGTATAAGAATACATATGGTGCTGCAAAATGTAAACGAAACATTTATTCGATTCGCTAAGGTCAAAGCTGGCGAAAATTGTAAGCACGTTCTTTTTTCATTATACATGTTTCCGCGTCAAACGCGAATAGCCTATTAATTATTAAAAAATAGAAATTTCGCGGCGAAATGATTCATCTTCATAATTGTGCATAACGGGCGGGCTTGCATATCACGTGGTCAATAACGACATTTTTCTGCATAGTAGATACTTGCAATCAACTACCGAAAATAATTTTACTATAACTTAAGCCATAGATACATGCTAGTGAGGAATCTACGATCGTATTAATCAAGCGAGACAGGCTGAAAGTAAATCCAGTATATAAAATGCTGAGCTTTATATATGAGACCTTAACGCTACTCAATCATTATAAAACCGAATTCTACAACCAACCACAATCAATGGGCAAATCCCTGTACGATTCACTTTGGTAGATCGGATCTACTTATCATTTGTACAGCACTCAAATGTCGTGCCAGAACTCAATAGCGCATACCTTTTCGTCCAATTCAAGTCATTGAAGCCATTTGCCCGATGAGTACATCCGTTTATCAGGGGAAGAGAATTTGATGCATTTTAGTAGTAGGAGATTGAATGTTTACATGAAATAATTCATCATGTGATATCATCGCTCAACTCACGATAAAGAAACCATGGAAGCACTGTACAGCTGTTTCATCCTTGTTAGGAATCATCAGCAGTGCATATTCACCGCGCCCGAACTGGGACGCCAACCCGGGACGAACGATTCTGAGTCGAACGCCTTAGCCATTACGCTATCGGGCAGGCTCTGAACGGTTCGTTGAACTTCACCACATGATGTTGCACCTATCCGTCACTGATTTGCACAGTTACTGTCCGTTAGCTCAAAGCGATCGACCCCTACTGATAGATGACTTCTCTGCAGGTAGCCTAAGTACGACGAAGGCTTTGGATATGACCTACAGAGCTTGATTACTTGATGCATCAGTAGGGGTCGATCGCTGTGAGCTAACGGACAGTAACCGTGCAAATCAGTGACGGATAGGTGCAACATCATGTGGTGAAGTTCAACAAACCGTTCAGAGCCTGCCCGGTAGCGTAATGGCTAAGGCGTTCGACTCAGAATCGTTCGTCCCGGGTTGGCGTCCCAGTTCGGGCGTGGTGGATATGCACTGCTGATGATTCCTAACAAGGAAGAGAATTTGTCACTCTCGGAGAAAATGCTGGTGCACTGATGGGCGGTATCCACTGGGAACTAAACTGACTGAGTAAAATGTAGTCAGAATATCGCTATGGAAGGCGCTCAGAAAGTTTATCCCCCCAAAGATTGCACATATCACTATCTAAAGATTCGGCAAGCAGTGTCAGTCTTCTCTACATGTTGCAAGGTAGACTGCATAAGAACAGTACCTGTTGGTTCTCGTGCTATACGGGTTATCAGGCTGGAACTCTTGGTGCCGTTTAACAAAATTTAGGCGTAATAGGACTTCCGTTGAACTGTTTTCAGTGTGTAACTCTTTCCTGAAACTCCGCCGAATGACAGAAAGTAAATGGAGATGACATCTTCATTATTCTGAAAATAAATATTCTACAGTAGTTCTTTGGGAGACCACTCGAACTCCAAGAATGAGACTGTTAAATCTTCACAACCCAGTCGACAGTCGCCGACTATTGCATCGTGTGGTATGTTATGCACCCCGTTAATTGTTCTTCATAATTCGTGAAAAGATACAGCACAGAATGCTTTCGAGCAACGCCATATTGAATCCAAAAAAGGAACATCTGTGCCGTGTGATATCTTTGGACGCTGTTTTAGGAGCCCATCATTGTTTGGGAGTCTACTGACGGGCCTACATTCAATTAACCCATAAATATGAACAGTTACAAGACCTTAATGAAAATTGTTGCCCAAATGACAGCACGTAAACGAATAACTCCGCAGTTACAGCTCGCCTGTGAATTGAACAAAGAAATCTCGCCGCAGCAATTGACAAAACGATTACTCGATTATGTACACCACGCAGGTTGAACATGCCGTCAAAAGTGTCAGTTCCGCAAAGCAGCACGCCCACAATGATCTTCCGAATGTGATCACTTCTGTTCGCATGTCAGAACAGCTAATGAATGCGTCCACAATTAACCACCTCACCAATAAAACGTAAAATCCTCCCCAACAATCTATCAGAGATGTAATATGTTCATGGCATCAGTGAGACCCTAACGATATCTTTGTTCAAACTGCCAGGAAACAAATCACCAACTAGCTTTCGGTATTCGCTGGCATGAATCACGAAAAGTATAATCTCGCATACGGTGAAACGAAGGGTCCCGACAGCAAGGGTATCATTACTTGCCATACTCGTGCGACATGTGACTGGAGAACAATTCCCTTCACGCCATTTAATCTGCATTCCGTACTAAGGTATTGGTAAACTTTTAAGCAAGAAAAAAGTGAAAATCCATCCAAGCCATGAGTGCCCGGCTAATCGCCGAGATCGAGTTCCTTGGACAGCGGCATGTTTCACTCCAACAAAATTTGTCGTAAAATAGAGATTATCGACGAAGAAATAACGTACAAAAACGTGTTATGTACTTTACCAATAAGCGGATTTCCACTCTCGACGGCGGGTCAGATGACTATCAGTATATTCCATATTTACGATTGCTTAGAATATTGAGCAAAAATGCAGTGATCCATTTTGATTGTGAATTCCATACCTAATACAATGGATGTTCTCAAGTGACCATCCTTCCAACTATTGGAGTAACCACATTGGACACAATTGAATGCATCGCGTTATTGAATACTTCCTAGCTCGCTCGTGTTTTTCGTGTCGATAAAAGCAGACCGATATCGGAGAGGTCACAACATCTGGCTCTCCGTGTGAGTGGTAATAATAAAACGGGGCTCGCATTAGAAATCGTTAGCAATGAGGTTTAACATGTTTTTGGAATTAACTATGTGCACCATTCAGGTCGTGCTTTCTGCTGCCACCAAGATGACAGATCACACTTTTCGATCGTTAGAAATACCCCGGCGAGACTAACCAATCATAATACTAACTCGTTCCTGGGTGGTTTAAGGCTGTTAGGAAGTATCCCGCTTCAGTGCTCTCATAATCTTAAAGGAATCTACTGCATGGCAACACTTATTCGCCGATAATCTTGAATCCAGGCCGGACGTTATCGGAGTGACTTATGTCAATATCCAAGAAACCAGATCTTGGCGATCAAGCTGGACGCTCATGAGCTGGGTGAACTTTCGTTACAGTTCCCACTGACAAGTATACGAGTAGCCCAGTGTGGTATGCGGAGTAAATGGCTTTTGAGCAATTTAAGGGACGCGGTAGACCCGGCACCGAGTGGTGAATAATAACGGACTCCAACGATGGAACAAACAGTACATATACAAACATTCGTACACCGCCGATAAAACGGTCGCATGTTCTGTTCTCCATTTTGTTAATTTGTTTAATTTATTCATGTCTGAATTCGCATTATCCCTGTGTCTTCGCATGTTTGTGTCTCTTTTTTCTGATGGTGCCCGGCTGGAATGCGCTGTCATGCTTATCATGAAATCCATTTAAATGTCCAACCTTTAATCAGATTGGTGTGGTCTCTGAGGTTCAGCGAAGCCCACTGTCAGACTACCTGAATTCGCCTTGCTCAGTGGTCGCTGCTGCATCAAAGCAAAATGCTCCGTAGGTCTACCAAATACGTTGTGCTGCCAAGAAAACTGAGTTACTGATTCGACGTTCATATATCCGATCTCTCGGTCACTTCTGACGAACCGAAGTACGACAGCCTTGTTTTTTGGCACTTACTCTGTTGTCTGTTCACTGAATCCTCTCGATTTTCTGTTAGCGTCGCTGCTTGTTTACCCCGAGATTCCCATCGCTAACTATGCGTTTCTAATCTCTAACTTATTATTCTGTTGTGTTTAAACACCTTTAAAAAAACGAGCCCCATTGGTTTCACAGGCAAAATGTCTATCAGTTACTTCCCGTTTCTCCTATTATCAACCAACCTGGACCATATAAGGCGAAATTGTTATGAAGATCGACTTATTTCGTTTGAAATGCATCATATGAGTGCAGATGTGAAAGTCAGATATGCAACAACCTTCAAAAGTACTTGGCGTAGTAGATGAGTCACTTCAACATTACAACCCTGTTACAGACACAGATCACCGTATATAACTAAATCGCATTTTTTCGTTTCTCTATATAGCTCAGGCATTCATTCCGTCACAATATCCTTTTTAACAATCAAACCCGAAATCACACAATGTCCCTTAGTGTGAAACCCCAGTAGTTACCCAAACGACTGTTCCGTGGAGAATACCACACAAACACAGAAACAAAGTCAATTTCGATCTAGTTCATCTATGTTGACCAGCCAATAGCAATCTCTTGATGTTTCAAGTTTGTTTGACCACCTGCTGGTATTTGCACATGATGCACTCAGCTTCGGATATCCAGTGTTTCCATATCTCGCTGCACACCTTCGCCCCATCGATTGGACGACTGTTGTCTAATGTGTCAGGGACTTTTGAAGGTCGTCGCGTATTTCACTTTCGCATCTCCACTCACATGATGCATTTCAAGCAACACAGGTCGATACTCACATTAACATCTTAGCTGGTCCGGGTTGGTTGATAATAGGAGAGACGGGAAGCAACTGGAAGAGAGTTGGGCATGAATCTTTGGGCTTGTCCAAGTATGTAAAACGAATACTAACTGATTCACTATGCTTGCTGCTTACTCACGAACCACTTATCTACCGTTGATTCTGTTGTCCTGTCGTTAAATTGCACAGAATGATTCCAGATTGTGCATACTCTGGAAACAAGTAGCCTGTCAAACTGGGGACTGTGGACACACCAAAGTCTATGCCGTGATATGAAGAGCAATTGGAAAACACCAACTGAATCCAACATGATACTTTGTGAGAAATTCATAATCTCGATAGCCAAAATTTGATCTCTGAACTAAGCCCTTCCCAGCTTACTCACCGCTGATCTGGGTCTAACCAAGAGCAGTCAATTGCGAGCAACTTTGGTAGGCAAAATAAAATCACCTAAACGTCAGAAACGAATACGTCATTTTGTGCAAACAAATTTAATTAGATTTAATTTTTGGATTACTCGAGTTAACATATCAACAACAAAAAATAACTCATTCGGTCACTTTCACAGTCAAAGTTATCCTTCAGCGAACAGACCAAAGGTATTTCTTTAACAACTGGACAATATTACGTCAACTGAAGTTTGATACTAACTGGTACCGACGGACTATAAAACTTCCGGCAAGGAGAGTTTCCTATCAGCACCAAACTGAACGTTGAACTCCGGGTTTCCTAAGGACCTTTCGTCGAACAGTTGTACTGTTTTTGTGACAAAGTGACAGGAATCTAGTGACGGTAATTCCTGGTGATTTTCATGCAGAGAAATGCAAGTCAAATTTAAAAAATTGGCGAATTTTGAATTTTATCAATATACCGGGTCAGTGTTTTGGATTAGACAAAACTATTTCATGGCATTTCAGGGGGAAACTCCAGCAAGAACATATCTTCGAAGCAAAAACCCACTAATTTAAAACGCTGAAACAACCTTGTCTCTCAAACCAATTAAAGAATTCGCTGAAAATCCTTGCCTTGAGTACGGCAGTAGCATGCGCCAAATAAGTGCGGTGCCCCGATGCAGAAAGAGAAGAGTAGATATGTAATGTACCAGATGTCATCTGACGTAGGGCACGTATTAAATTTACCCAAAGACTTGTGTTCGCGCAGATTTGATTTTGGTGATCAGTTGGTTTCGATGATGAAAGAATGGGGCGCCTCGCCCCACAAAGGCTTGCTGTGAAGGCAAAAAATGTAGTGTCTTGTCATGTTGCCAGTAGAATCGCAGTCTTAATCTCCAACAGCGATGCAATTTGCATTTGAGCGCAAGAAACTACATCAAAGAAGTAAAATTAGAGTTAATCTAACTAACGCGAAATTTGTGATAACCACTGCGAAAATATTTCATGGTAGTCATTTCCAAAAGTGTCCTGTGAAAATTATTATACAGCGCAGTTCACCATGTCGCATTTTCTTTTGGGAGAATAAGCAATCGCTGGTTAGTCATTCGTTATTAAACGCGCACGACCTCGGTGAATTTGCACCGTTTCCTCCTGATATCAATGTTTGGAAATAAAATTTTTGCCTGCAGAAGGATGTCAAACTCCCATTATCTTGAATTCAGAATATTGCATAGGCAAACTTCACAACACCACTTCGGTGGATTCGGTTTGAAAAGCCAAGTAACGTATTAAAGAGCTAAGTGGACCATTAAGTCCTGCATCAGCCCATCGAATGCACACTACGCAACATGTCCGTTGGTTTATAACTAGATATAGGGCTTATGCCGCATTTTAGTACTACCAAATAGGCGGTTCTTTAAGATAAAAGCTTGCTGTTGTTAATTGGTTATAAGGAAACTTTCAATTTTATGCCTATGAGAAGACCACAAAGATGCAAGCATAACAGCTACCACGATTTAGCATCATCGTGAATTTTGATTATCAGGTTAAGAGACAATTCGCGGGTACTTCATTGCCGATCGGGTTTCAGATAGATCCGTATGATTATCACGCTTGTACAAATATTTGCAATTCATCATCAATCTTAAAAATGATTAAAAAGATAACTGTTCATCCCCAACGAAACTTCTAAACTTCTTTCATTGCAAACAAAAACGCGTAACAGAACTCAGTCCATAGCTTCCTTCCACCTCCCAGCTCGACTCTAACATCCTCAAGACCTCCTAAAACATCTTCCATCACCTCGTCCATGACGAAGTTGGACAGGAATGAAGAGATGGGACACCCTTGTCGATTGCCACTAGTCGTTTCGACTGAACTTGATAGTTAACCATATACCCTCACGCGACCATAGGTATGCAACTACAATGCTCGTAACAGGTTCACGAACTTCGCTGGCATATCACCCCGGTGGAGGGCACTGGATAGCGCCGTCCGATCCACTGAGTCGGACGCACCTTTCAAATCCAGGAGGGCTGCGATCGTAGGAGCGATTTGTGTGTGGTGTAGGTGTGTTGTTAGTGGCGATGTTCTTTGCGTACGGCGAAGAGAACTTGTGGGTCGGGGCAACCTCGACTGCGATAAGTCCGGCCTGCTGTTCGCGAGATGTTACTCTCGCCGACCACCGGTGTTCAAACGACGCCGAACAGACGAAGCTAAAGAGAACCTTGGTGCTTCGGAATGAAACTCAATCCCCCGATGATCACTACGGGTTTCTCTGTTGCTTGCTTGAGATGGCCAATCGATGGACTCACCTCCATGAGATAAAGCAGGATACGCACGTCGTTCGAATATTCATAAAAGCAAGGAGGTAATGATTCACTCAGAGTTTCCCACCAATTTGAAAGACTGGGGGGGAGTTCGTCGGATAAGCGGCAGCTTTTCCATTCTTCCAGGATATTCGAATATTCAACTGCACTTCCACTTCCGTTGGGGGATCAAGTGAAACCACCCAATGATTTGCAGCTCCAGAAGTCGGACGACGTGCGGCCAGCTAAGCTGATCCTTGGAGTGTTCAGGCCAACGCGTTCAGTTTTTTGCTGAGTAGTACCAATGGGGAATGAGCTCTCATTTCCTTGGCACACGGCTTCCCACCCCTTCGGTATTGTACTCATTTTGTTATGTAGCGGCCGGTGCTACCTTATTCAGCGCTAGCTTACCGAGATTTTCGCGTGCATTGTTAGGACTTCTGTCAACTCGACGCTGCAACTGTCGACCGCCGTTAGGGAAGTGGCGTGTTTGCTCATTAAAGCCAGCGACCCTTTCGAATCGAGTGTTATTTGATGGAATTGCTCAGATCTAGGACCCGAGCGAAATCTGTGCCAATGACATGAGCTTGGCTTAATTTAATCGCACTGCTCGTCGAAGTATCTCTATTCTCCTCGGATGTTTCGTATTCCATGTTGTTGCCAAACACAGAACGAGCCACGAACATTTGTTCAATCGAGGTCTGTGGCCTGCATCGATGGCCATTCGTTGCAGGCAAAATCGCATTGAAGAAACTAAGCATTTGGTCCACTGTCGCACCGTACGTTGTATCCAGTGATGTATGACGTTCTGGACAGAACCGCACCAACGGTAGTACTTGCGATATGATTCAATCTAGACCTAGTGACCTTGTCGGTAGAAGCGGCACCGTTCGATCTGTGCGACGCGAAGTGTGTCGGAAATTTGCACTAGATAGGAGTTAAAGATTATTGACAGAATTTGGAGAAAGTCTTTCTCCGTTGTTCTGTTCGCCTGTGCAGGCAAGGCGATTCACCCCACTAGACAGGACTCCGATGCACTCAGTTTCCCAACTTGTGCATTAAAATCATCTGACAACACTATAATGTCAGAGCGTTTGCTCTTCCGAACAAGGGTAACGAGGTCATCGTAAAACTCGTCTTTCTGCATGTCAGTGCTGCAGTCTGTTGGAGCGTAGGCCGAGATGACAAAAAACTGCCCTTAACACTACTGTCCTTCCGGACGCCCACTGATCCCTGCAGTCTCACGGCACACAAGCGACTGTTGACTGGGATCCAGTCTAGAAGGGCTGCTTCAGCCTTCTCACTCAAGATTATCCCTACACCGCGTTGACCCATAGCTTGAGCTGCTTCATCTCCTGGAGTGTGAAGGAAATATCTTGAGACATTAGGCGCAGTCAGTCGAGTTACTCCACTCAAATCCTGAATTCGTGTTTCACTCAGGCAGCAGACATCAATCGAAAGCGAGCCCATTGTCAGAGTCAAACACGCCTGTTGGTCAGCCTGCATTAAAGTGTACACAGTGAAGGAACCGCGATTCAGAGGCTGACGGGGGCTGAGAAAATGTGAGCTAGTATATTGAAAACCTACCACATCACTTAATAACGAACCGCTGCGAGTATCGGGCGTGTTATCAGTGAGGACACTATGTGTAGGCAGAAGGGGCAAAGAGATTGGGTTGGAGACAAAGGAGACAGGTTGAATAAAAGAGGGGGGACTGCTTCGTCAGACCTCTGCCAATTAGCCTTCGAGGCAAGACTGAATCTTCGACTTGAGATAAGTCGTTCTACACAGCTCGAAAGGATCATGAAGGTACTCAAGCCGCCACACCACACCTTGATGCAGCTTTACTGCGGAAGAGCCATACGAATCGAGTGTCTCAGTCGCACGTTTTGTTTGAACCGCAGGAGCATGCGTTAAACTACCAGTCCCCAGCTTTTTCCATGTTTCCCTGCATATCAATTTTTATCAAAATCTATTAGTGGGGCCTCCTAAAACAACCTCTTTTCTCGGTCTGAGTAGCCAGGCAGTTCAAAGCCCACAAAAGAGCCACGGATTTGATAAAAAATCGAAAGGTGTCCGGGAGCACAGTAAGCCCTACATAAACATCTTTTTTCGCCACAATTCCGGGACCCGTAGATTTGCAGCTAGATTTGTGCAAATGTTTCGGGAAGAATAAAGACCCCCCGCGTCAGCATTGAAACTTCGCCACTGAATCATCCACAAAATCAACTTACGCTTCACACTCAACTAATAATCCTCAAATTGTTGACAATCTAGAATGAACTTTCCACACCAACGTGGCCATAAATCTCTTGATCCCTTGCATGGAATTCACAATGATATAGATTGTTTACCCGAGTAAATTTACCTTCGTATCTTGTACTCTAGCCAAGGTTTCTTCTAGACCTCCAGCTGAAACATTTACCCTAGGTTTAACTTCACACTGTCGCCAAGCATGGTAGTTACCTCCGTCTGTTCAAATGAGCTGCAGTAGAGGAAAAACGAATACCTTGAGACCTCAAGTATTATACACTTGACAACAATCAGAGCTTGAGTTACTACGCACCGGCCTAGAAACTTCTCCGTACAAGGCAACCAATGCAATTAAGCTGAACACTTCACGTTGTCTTCAGATGTTACCAAGGCGTGCGCAACATAAATACTCAAAAAAGTATCCGACGAGTAGACATGACGGAACCTCCAAGCCCAAGCAGATTGCCTACCATCACAGCGAGATTGCACCTTGACGTAGTGTGATTTCCTGTGTGCCTCTATGGCCCAACGAACTGTACAGGATGGCTTATCTTGAGCCGAAGATCAATCATGCATGGAAGGTCAATTGGTAGAGGCCTGACGAAGCGGTCTCCTGGTCCTCCCGGTCGGGGTTGGTCTGAGTTGGCAGTTCAGTCGGAAAAATACTTTATCCAAGTAGATGGGTT
>LUCM01006753.1:50642-67193 GCA_008360955.1 Fasciolopsis buskii
TCCCACCACCGAACCACTAGCCTTGCGGTCAGGTCTTCTCTGTTAAACCAAAGCTTTAGTTATGAACTCTTCAATCGTTCTGACGCTTAGCGGATGAAACTCCTAGGCAGTACCCGGCCAATCAATCCCTTGAGTTATGACTCCACAAATATTCCATACTACGCTAGTGGCCGCGCCAGGTTACTAAGGACGCGTGTATTGCATCAAGCCGGCTGGTAGTGATAGTATGCTACTGTCCGGAGTTCCCTCTCGTTTATTCAACCTGTCACTGCAGTCTCCAACCAAATCTCTGTCCCTTCTGCCCACCTACAGTGTCCCCATTGATAACACATCCGATACTCGCAAAAGTTCATTGTCAAATGATGTAGTGATGGCTCTTCCCAACCCCCCGTCCAGCGGGTGGGTGTTCTAGAGTTAGGAATCAAAAGAAATGGATGTCTCTTTGACTCCCCCTTAAACGGGCAGTAGCCCTTGTCAAAAAATAATTCGACTTTGAGCGTGACCACACGCGATGCGATCTATAATAGAAAAAACCTAGTGTCCCGCTTCAGATCCTTTTATATGAGAAGACGACCCTTTCTGCCCCTAGGCATTCTCTCCCTAAACGGCACATGATGCGGCACGCATCCACAACTGCCGAATAAGGCCTATTGTTGTTGCGAAAAATCTGCCTACTCTTTCTGCCATCCTCGCTTTATGTTCTCAATAGCTACGAAACAGAAACTGGTGCCGAAAACTAAGGAACTTCGACGAGCAGCAACGTAGGACGCTATGCATTTGGCGCCGCAATTAGTATTCTCATGTCCCGGGAGCCTCGAGTCGTGCGATCTATTTCCCAGGTGTTATCACATAAAGGAGCTAGAAGTCCCTGACTCCTCGCGAAATTGCGCGCGCCCATTCGCTCTCGAACGTAAATGTGATAGGCAGGCACAAAAAGTAAAAAAATGCACTCACTGGTCCTTTCCAATACGATGATGTCATCCCTACATTTTCTCATAAGCGTAACACCCCCAGAACACACGGTGTACCTGGTCCTATCGTTTGCGTTTTCCTCAACCCGTGTGAGTGGGATACAGATTATTCAGTTGTGATTTCCCCTATGTAAGATAAAGTAAACATTTCCGCGTAGCTTGCCGGAATAATGGCCTAAAGTCGGCCCAGTGTGACCCCACCTGTCGAGCGCGAACCACAATCATTCCATGCCCCTGTATCACCGCGCCAGAACGTTGCCTCTCACTTTCGTACCAAAAAAGATATCGACAATCTAGAACACACGACCGATACATCTCACTACCTCCTCAAACCAAATATCTCGCAACGCGCCACACCCTCACACGAATCCGACAGCACCACTCGGCCGCCGTTATGCAGTCGTAGGCTTGTCTCTGCTTCCTCAGTTGAAGAGTGCTACCTCGTGATCCCAGTGCATCCTCGACCCAGGACAACATATCTGATATGCCAGCCGAAGTTCGTGAGCTTATCACTTGTAACCCAGGAGATTGTAGTTGCAAGTCAACGAGTTTTCGATGACATCTCTTTTGCAGCTGCACTTTTACCTATCAAGTGCCAATTCTAAGAATACCGTATTTCAACGTATGGAACTTAGTAGTGTTTGTTGGGCCACATGTTGCATATGGCAAACTCCCATCTATCATACCGTGCCCTATTGTGCGTTCCTCCCACGGAGTGGAAGAAGCCATGTGGAGGTCAACAGATGACGCGGCAACATGGAATGGGAAAATGCACAGCGAACTTGGGTAAAGTAAGTGTCTCACGTCTTCGTGGTTGGGGTCCGAAAGACCCGTCAACTAGTTGGCTAGAGAGTCTGAAGCATATGGCAGTGAACCGTGAACATTGGCGATCGTGTCGTCATTTTCCACCGAATCAGAATGATCGGAAAAGTACGTTTGTACAGTTACACTGTGTTCCATGTGTCGGCTACTGAAGCGTTCCTACCTTCTCCTGCTTGTGTAGGTCCACTCCCTGTTCTCTTTTGATACTCTTTATATAAACATAATCTTGGGGAAAAGCCAGCGGTCAGGGAGGCTTGCCTTGCTGTTTTACGCTGAACGATGGCCAATCTCGAAGCATAATGGTTGTTACGCTTGAAACAAAAGCTCGTTAATCAGACTATCGCAAATTCTGTCGTGAGTGAATCGCTTATTTCTTCTTGATATTTCGACTTCAGATGTCTGGATGAAATGAGGCATTCTAGATTAGGATAGACCGCCTCCCTCACTGACTGCTACACGTGTCCAAATGGTGGAAGCAGATCGAGACTGCAAGCCTTCCTTTCGTGGTGCGGTTATAGCATTTACGTACATTTGCATTACGGCTGTAGCGCGGTTTTCTTTGTGTAGGAGGCAACCAGTATTAGAAAGAAGTTATGGTCGGCCGTGTCTTGGCTGAGGTATGACGGTGCGTATACACAAATCACAAATAAGTTGCGTCAATGAAGACTAACTAATTGCTTTGCAGGAACCTATAAACCTTACTGTGCATGACCAACTGTGCGCAGGTATCGTCAAACAGCGCGGTTTAACCCAAGCTTGATAATGACGCCAATAGTAGGAAGAACAGAAGAGAAACTTGTTGGACTTGTAGATACAACCTCACATAACTGAAACGAAACAACACGGTTGGAGTCTCGTGTGTCACGGTTACAACGCACTGACATCTAGGATTCCCAGCATACAAGATGAGCACTACTATATGCAGCAGCGTCACATGTTGAATGCTGCAGGTTCGAGATATCAGACAACAAAAGAAAACTTGGTAAGGTGATATTTGAGAAAGGATTCATGAAAGGGACAGAATCTTCCTCTGAGACAATACCGTTAGTACGATCGGCCATGAATCTCGATTGATGTGAAAGTGTACGCGACGAACGTTGACTAAATAAATGGTTGGAGGAACATGCGCTTGTGTGTAAGGGAAGAACATTTCTGTGTGCGCATTCAAGATTTAAAACAGAAAACGGATGATCAGTTACACTCTCTAGACCGGCCGTCTGTCATCATTTAAAAGGCCGAACAGTACAAAAAACCAAAAAGGTGGAATACATATATTGAATAATTTGGTGACATAAAAAACCACATAATCCATGCGACTTTCGCACTCGAAAGCTGGTTACCATAGTTCAAAAACTTAACATAGATGGTAGAGGCGTCCACTATTCGATTGGTACAACCTGACGGGAGTTGCACGCCATTTTCTCACTTGACCAACCTTTACCAGCCACGTAGTTGTGGGCCTGACAGAACATTCCAGCGATTAAGCAATAAACACTGAAGATCAGCACAAGAGAACGCAACCCACTCGCCATGATTTAGTTGTTGCGGCCCCAAAGAGGCCCCTTTTCGGTCTCCGGGTTTTTGATTCAGGATGTGCGAGCCGGACTCCTTGGCTCCGAATCCCCCAGCCAAGTTTGGCAACAGTCCGTCACGTAGGTTTGTCTGGGAACCAAAACAGTTTAATGTTAATTATTTTAGAATACAGAATAGAATAATTCGATGAAAATGTTTACATAAATCATCTAGAATACATCATCGAGTCTCACCGGGAAGAGATTGACAATGAATGCAGAAATATTGCTCCTCATTGGTATAGTTGGCGCACTTCCAATGTACCCAGTGTTGACAGTGAACGCACTGAATCCAGAGTATCTGCTGGTTACCATTCTGCTGATCCAAATCCATCAAAGACTCTTCCAGACCACAAATACTGCATATGTCAGCCGTCAAATGTGGATCTTCGATTTTTACTGGTCCAGGACTTGCTATCATTGTGGAAGGCACTGCCGCCATGGTGCGAAACCCCCGGATTTTCTTAAGTTGTACGTGGTTCTCTATGATCTCTGTGTTTACATCATTTGTAGTTCTGATACTAACAGGAGTCTTGCGTTTTGAAGACTTCTTGCTTAAAGGCGCATCTGACGTGCTGGGGATTGGCTTCTCCAGCTTTCCAACCTCCAACTGTTTTGTAGAAGTAGATGAATCAGTGCTCAAAAATCTACTAACTGCAGCGTCATCAGACACGTCAAACAGAATATCACTCAGATTATCGAGGCAATAAAATTCACAATCTTTGCCTGAGCTCATTAACTTTAGTATATTCCTTAAACGCTGCATGAAACGAGAAAACTTAGTTCCGAGACCACCTAAAACGGTTGTCACATACTTTACTGTATCCTCTAATGGAGAAACTGTTCCATTTACACTGACTGGTGTGTGATCAGCAGTGGTTTCAATATCATCACTAATGGACTGCCTACTGGTTAACGTGGGACCATTGTTATCTGGGCTAACTTCATTAGTTTGACCTTTTAACTTATATCGCGCTCTCAGAGAACGAGCGTCCTTTACAGTAAACAAGCAGTTGAATTTATCTCGAATGTAGTAACAAACTTGACGGGCATCATTCAATGTGTCCATCAGTTCGACAACTTCCGACTCTTGCTCAGGGGTTAAACGTCTATTGCTAACATACGGTTTCGAACTATACAGATGCATATCGTGGTTGTGTCGTAAACAACTATCGACTATTTTGTAGCGACATCCAACAGCACGCACCGAGACGAATGCCGGACATTGGGTGTTGGGATATCTAAGAGATTGTCGGTCACAGTGTCGGCACTTGCCTGTTCGTTGACCTCTGTCGTCTACGCTTGTGCACGCAGCAAAATTTCACTCTGTAGTAAGGAAAAGATTTTGGGAACGCACCGGGGTGAGTGCGAAGCCAGCTGCTGCTACTCTCACTTTCATAAACATAAAATGACGTCAACGTGCACTGCTGAAAAAGGCGGAAATCATCCTCGAATAGTTTGAACTTTGTATAAACTGGACGAACGCAGCGCCAAAAAACCTCGGAATCATCCACTATAGACGCGGACACGTTCAGGGAACTTTCCATAAGCAGAGAAGTGAGCCGCTGTTTAGGTATTACAGCCGTGCAACATTCGACACCGGTAGGCAATCGGATCAGTGTTGAGAAGTGTTCCCTGAGGCTAGCCAGAAATCAACGCCGACTGAGACAACGCATCAGGACAGTAACATTGGATGGGTTGGGGTGATCGATCTGAAGAAATTAAGACAAAAGAACAAGATCAAATTGAGTAAACATATCAACCAGGATCAGCACTTATACTGCAAAGCCAAAATGAGGGCACTGTATTACGGTCAACTGGAGAATGCCCTCAGCTATATCAGTTCCTAAAAAAGTAGAACCAAAAGCCCAACCGTAGAGTTTGAAGCTCAAAAAAGTCATCATAACCATTCAGCATGAAAGAGCAAGATATGCTCCACTAACCACTGCCTTTCTCGCTGAGTTGCACGTGCCAACAGATAGAATAAACATGCACGGCGGACAGAAAGTGGACCAACACAGATGGGAAGAAAAAAGAATACCGCCGTAGCTGACAAATAGAATAGTCTGACCATAAAAGCACTTAATTCACTGCGCCAACCTAGTTGGGGGTGGACGTTTCGGGCTGAGTTGGCTACTCACCCTGAACGCCTCCCAGGTGACCGGCGTTTCAAACAACCCTTGCTGAAGGAGCACCACGCGCTACCTTTCCATATCGATCTTCTTACTAAAGTGCCAGGATGAAGGAGCGCGCAAGGCGCCCGCCATCGAATTGGCTCATCATTTGCAACCAGTCTAGATTTGGTGGAACCCTGAATCAAGACTGCAAAATAATTATAAAACATGCATAGATTTATGAAATTAGTTGAATGCAAGATGAATGAATTCCACTGAAATTTAAATTGCAGCCCAACATTCCACCACTGCAGCCAGAAACAGCTGCCGGCCCCACAAAACTAAGTCCAGTCGTTAAACTGAGTAGAACAGCCCTGATGAAAGCATATACCACGTTGCTTCGTAATATTTCGAACGACGAGCGTATTCCGTTATCCTAGAGGTGAGTCACCGATTGCGCCCATCTTCAAGAAGGGCACACAGAGAACCCGTAGTGATCATCGTGGGATTAGTTTCATTCCGATAGCTACCAAGGTTCTAGCTTCGTTGGTTCGGCGTCGTTTGACACCGGGTCGCGAGAGTAACATCCGCGAACAGCAGGCCGGACTTAGTCCAGGTCGAGGTTGCACCGACCACATATTCACTCTTCGCCAGTTACTCAAAACACGCCACACACACACACACACACACAAATTCGCCCTACGATCGCAGCCCTCCTGGATTTGAAAGGTGCGTCTGACTCAGTGGATCGGACGGCGCTATCCAGTGCCCTCCACCGGGGTGATATGCCAGCGAAGTTCGTGAACCTGTTACGAGCATTGTAGTTGCATACCTATGGTCGCGTGAGGGTATATGGTTAACTATCAAGTTCAGTCGAAACGACTAGTGGCAATCGACAAGGGTGTCCCATCTCTTCATTCCTGTCCAACTTCGTCATGGACGAGGTGATGGAAGATGTTTTAGGTCTTGAGGATGTAGGAACTTAAATAGGAAATGGTGAGAAGCTGTGTAACCTAAGTTACGCAGATGACGTCGTGTACAACGCGCACTAGATAGACTCTCCAGATCTGTAGCTCGAGAGGTATTTTGCACATTCAAAGAGTAAAGTGCCGTTACACGACTGGACAACAGTAGTCCCGAACTTGATACTGGACGGAGAGGAACCAACGATTTTGGACCGTTTCAATTACCTCGATAAGTGCGTATCGAACGATGGTAGCTCGGCAGTAGGGGTAAGCACGTGTACATGGGAGACTCGAGCGGCTCACGGTGGACTGAGGCACTTGTGACGTCGGTCTGATATTTCCTTGAAGTTGAAAGGCCGTGTCTACTGTACCGCAGTGCGCTCAATCCTATTGTATGGTTGCGAGACATGGAGTATGCGTGTCGGCGATGTTCGTCGCTTGGGGTTTTTTCGATCAACGATGACGACGTAGTATCGCTAGGATTGAATGGAGTAACCGGCTGAGTAATGCAAAAGTGAAGAATCCGTTATCAAGTGCCAATTCTAAGAATACCTTATTTCAACGTATGGAACTTAGTAGTGTTTGTTGGGCCACATGTTGCATATGGCAAACTCCCATCTATCATACCGTGCCCTATTGTGCGTTCCTCCCACGGAGTGGAAGAAGCCATGTGGAGGTCAACAGATGACGCGGCAACATGGAATGGGAAAATGCACAGCGAACTTGGGTAAAGTAAGTGTCTCACGTCTTCGTGGTTGGGGTCCGAAAGACCCGTCAACTAGTTGGCTAGAGAGTCTGAAGCATATGGCAGTGAACCGTGAACATTGGCGATCGTGTCGTCATTTTCCACCGAATCAGAATGATCGGAAAAGTACGTTTGTACAGTTACACTGTGTTCCATGTGTCGGCTACTGAAGCGTTCCTACCTTCTCCTGCTTGTGTAGGTCCACTCCCTGTTCTCTTTTGATACTCACTCTTTATATAAACATATAATCTTGGGGAAAAGCCAGCGGTCAGTGAGGCTTGCCTTGATGTTTTACGCTGAACGATGATGAGGACTAGTCATTATGTTCCGTGGCCTCGGTAACCTGAAAATGGATGTCTTCAGCGATCACAGAATGTGACGCGCAAAGGATGTCGGGTCAAGTTTCAATGGCCACTTTGTGAAAACGATATACTGTACTAACACTTGCACGACACATCTCCACAGGAAACCCTTGATGCTGCCAAAAATTTGCCTCCTGCAGGTCTTCGGTAACACTGGCGAGGATTTCACCAGTGAGTGCACAACAGCTTTTGTGAAGAGTTTTCGGGAGATTTCCGGTGTATCTGGATTGACATGGTGTTGACGGTAGGCAATGTTTTTTCGATTAAAAACCTAGGTTCTCAATGGTAGGTACCATGGTATTTAAATTACTAAAGATAACGCGTGGAAACAAAAACTTCCCTAGTTAGACTGTGCAACGAACATATGAAAAAATGCAGCGATGGATTTAGTGCCGACGCCCCTGAAGGCCCCCCAGGAGGAAGATGAAACCGTCAGTCAATGGTTTGTCTCGGAGGAACCCCGACGGTCTGAAATAGCGCTGTTTTCTCTCATTATTAACTGTCACTTTACGAGTCCATTGGTGGGCCGATATATCATTCGTCGTTAACATCCTACTTACATGTTCTCAGTGCATTCTCGACTTAAAACTTCAATGTTGTCAGAACAGCGGCAGTCGACAGGCCAAATTGCCCCCTTTGCAGTTTCATTATCATCAGGTTTACCGTAATGCCCAACCAGATAGTTTGGTTGAATTGTCCATTCCGAAGGGATATGTAGAATGGCGGCAACAGACTAACGGGGAACTAAGTAGTATATCGTTGCCTACCAGCTTAAATAGAACCACGACTGACCGTACCGAGTGTCCTTTTTGTTTCACTAGGGTTACCGCTTGCCAAGAACTAGTCCGAGACTAATCCGGTTAAGGTTTAAAACACCCCCAATGCATGGGGGAAATAGTTCCCCATGGTACTTTCCAGGAGTGGACAGAGAAAACAATTCCCAAATCACTGTTCCTGGGGACTCTCGCCCGTCCCTACGGCGATGATCTGGAGATTAAATAAGTACTACACCGGGGCCATTACGCTGCTCGGGTCAAGTTTTGTCAGTCCCTATTCAAGCCGCGAACTGAAGCGGAACATGGATTTGTTCCCCCAGATCGCTTGTCTAACTTAACGTTGACCGCCCAATGCATGTGGTTCACAAACGCTTCGCTAACAGGCTCATATCGAATATACTCAACCTCCTGCCGCTTCCCATTGCATTTGCGTTGTACCGCTCGAGTGTGTGGGTTACCAGTATTGCGATCGTATAGATTCAAGTACGAGCGACGCACAAGTGGTTTCAGCGGTTAAGGGCATGCAGACGAGATCCGCGTTAAGACAGTCGGTCTTGCTCACTTTTCGTTCCACGTTGAGCACGCCCCATGAAAGAGCCCTGTGGGATTGCGCTAGGCCTTATACCGGACCTTGCGTGACGACCGGAATTCTTTCGATGGCGCAGTACTGCCACTAATGACTGCGAACGTTAACCGAACTCCTGGAATCTTTTGATGGTATGCACAAGATCTGGGGTCCACCGCCAATGATTATGATTTCCGTTTCTATCTGGTTTGCTAAATACATTTATAGGTGGAACAACTGTGGGCAAACCCAGACCTACTAAACCCTCTTTGATACTCTATTTTGTTTTCAGACACGTTAACAGCGTTCTGCTCATCCCCGAAGCTGACCACCACCGGCGATTCACATACAGCCCAAGCATGGGCTTTCTGTGATCAGCTGGTTCCAGATTCCTACCGAACAGAAAGTAAGGGCACAAAGTTACTTGGGCAGTAGTTATTTCAGCGATCCATAACCACGATAATGACGGCGTCTTCTCCATAGTACATGACCCTTCAGCATAATCCTTTTTAGCTAACTTAAAAACACATCTCTAAATTCCGAGTTTCCAAGACAGAACTGGCCCCAGAACTGCACTGCCAGGCCTTACCTGAGCGAATTGCCACTGAGAGGACACTTCGCCTAGTGCACCCCGAGCCGATAAATTAAAACAAAGGTCATTTACTCGCTGAACGTTCTTGACTTTATCATCCTCTCACAAAACGCTATGAGGTTTGGGAGGCCTAGAAGCTGGACATTTTTGGTCCCAAGACTGGCGACAGGCGTGCCGTTCACTAGTAGAGTCTCCGGAGTACTCACCTAAACGGCCGTGCTTGCTCTTTTTCCCCCATGCGGGGGATCCAGACATAAGCCTGCGTAAAGAAGTAATAAATAAGCGTAAAATTCTCACTGTAAGTTCTTCGCTGCAATTTGAGTGTTGCCGAGGCGAACGTATGTCATGCGGCATTGTTCGCCCGTCATCCGCCCATAAAGCACTTACCGGCCATCGCCATACAGCGTTTCCGCGGTGCATTTTGTTCTATGACACCAGCTTTCCATGCGTACATCACCCTGAGATAAGCGGTTCCGGATTTACCGTGAGAGGAATTCGACGAAGAGGGGAAGATAATGTTGAAAATGTGGAATACCGAGCAGTGAACGATAAAGGAGAATAACTTCTTCAATCTTGCTGCAGCCTGAAGCTGCTGTTACCAATTGCGCTCAGTGACAAACAGGCCTACATCCGTGCCACATTACAAGGGCGCTCAGTCATGATACATATTGCCCATGGGATTATAGTTTTATCTATCTTTCGTCAAGAACAACTTAATTTTAGACATCATTTACTCCAAAATCCGATTGGAGGCCCTATATCAATTTTGCGAGACTTCCTCTGTTGTTTTTTTGTGTCCCACACCATATCCGCACGTTGCCGATTGTGTTTAAGGTTCAAAAGTATCTGGTTTTGAATCGCTTTGACCGCTAGGTAGACTTTTGACTAGGTTTCCGTGAGACTATATTTCCGTATCGACGTGTTTTCGGCACCACGATGCTTACCACATGTTTCTCGCATCGCTTGCTCTGATATTTTCCGTTATGTTTATCGGAGGGGCTTCGTCACTCGCGGCTTCAGAATCCGAAAGAGGACACATTCTGGGTCGAATTCCAAAGGCTTTTTATTGTTTACCCCGCTTAGGTACACTTATCACTCTTGTCGGGTCTGTGGCACTTTGGTATTACTTTCACTTGTTGCACGACAACTCATATATTGCTGCAAAATTTTGTTAGCTGGGGATACTATGTCACCACTCAACACAGTTGTCTCAGTACTTCGTTCTCATCAAAATCGAAGGGGTAAGGAGTATAAACCGATAAACGCAGAATCACCGACAATTGTTATAGTACTTCCAGTGGCCTAAACATCACTTAACAGCCTTCCCTTTTCCACCAAACCAGTTTTTGCTGTTCTACTGCCAACGTACCGACTACAGAAGGGATTCCCATGGCTTTATAACACCTGGCATTTTAAGACTGGGTCAGATGTATCCGTCACTAAATCATAGGTCTTATTGTGCGAGACTTTATCGCTAGTTCTTCTTGGTATCAAAGCTTGCTTAAACCCACTTATCCAATGTTCCGCGGCAAAATTTGTTTGGCACGATATTATGACTGTGTGGGTAATTCCCAGGCCTCGGGGTCTTGATTCGCCCACTGTACAGACATACACCGCCCGCCTGCATCCGAATGTGCGGAATATGTCTGCGATACAAACTCGTCCACTGTGACGGCATTATGTCTTCCTAACGAATTCGATGCCTGTTGGAGTATATTTACTCCTGTTGGCTCGGTGCACAAACCACTGCAGTAAACATACTAAGCCCATTTCGCGTGATTTCTCGTCATCGAAATGCCTTCAACTTTGGTCGACCAGGTCGCTTCGTTACCGTTACCGCCGGTCACCTAAAAATGGCATAAGTTGATGACAGCATATCGCCCGTTAGTTCGGCATTCAGCTTTAGCTCCCCACGGATTTCTAACGGCAAGCCCGCCATCGCCGGTAGCTGCCCGTGCCTCCTGCGACGTTCAGAGAAGGAAGCGGTTCATGTTCGTGTGAGTAACTAATCTGCATCTCGACGGTGTCGAACGAGGCTATCCTTTTATTTTCAAGGTTGCATGCGAGTGACTCTGTTACTTCCTCGAGCAAGCTTACTGCCTCAGCCATTAGCTGCTTCATAGCAGTCCGTGAATGAGACGTCCACCCTTAAGCTCCAGTCAAAGGGTTGTTTGTCCAAAACGTTTTCGCAACCCAAGCAAACGAGATCTCCTAACCATATGTAGTGATAACGTGGGCCTATATCTAGGGCATGAATGGTCTATGTTTCACGCTATTATTCGATATACGTTACACGCGTCGTGATTTTTACTGCTGTTAGCGCATATACTTGTCCTTGTGAACTCAATCGCTCCGCTCGCTCGTTGGTTCCTCAAAACCCTCTGAGAATTCTGGCATCGACAGTCGTTCGATGGTTGGCTACGATCACCTCCGACATTTTCCTTCAAACTGTTTCAGTTTGGTATTTGGTACTATTGATCGTTTGCCCTTCCTCGACTTCCGGACAACGATTCTCGCAACTCTATCACTGGCAACGAATGTGATAAAGGCCCGACCATTTCACCGCTGTTGAAAATCAAAAATTCTGCCCCCAGCACCTTGCATAGCATGTGTGCATTCGTTCGCGTCAAACTGTGTTCATATTGCATGGCTTTCCCACTAGCCACACCACGCACTCATCAAAAGCCTCTTCAAATTTTCAGCAGGGGCCTCTGTAGTGGCATCGATCTTTTGGAGGTACATAATTTTTTTTAACATATGCCTTCATGTCTGATGTCAACTTTGTGAAATTTGCTTGCGTGCTTTTCTGTTATCGTGTGCGAGTTCTGTGGGCTTCCGCTCGTGGGGCTATCTTCGGCAGAGAGCGTGAAAGGAGGAGCTCGTGAGTTGGGATACTGGACTTCGCTCTGTATGTACTGATGCTGACCAATGCGTTTAATGGGCTTCAGCCTAAGTAGTCATGTTTTTGTCCGGTTTATTTCACAGCGTGACCTGCATGAATCCATCCAAGATCAACGTCGCGCGGTCAGAGTATTGCATTTCCGGCACTCATGTTTGGATCAAAGAGCCAAAACCAAGCAGAATTGCATGACATGCCGGAAGCCAACAGACGCAGTGTTGAAGCCATGGGCGGACAGGAAGATCTGTATGGAAAGAAATGGAAACACATTCCACGGTGTATCCATCGCAATTAGCCGATATGGCCGCACCCGAAGAGTTTTGCCCCGGAGAGGATCTCGCCTTGTAGGAGCTCCAGGTGACGTCATTTGTCAAACACCTTCCCCGAGGGGCTCGGCACGAACCCATCTTATATCTGGAACACCGAGAAGCATAGACCCAGGTGGTAGACTGGGCGACTATAAAGGGCATTAATGTATTGCCAATTTTCCCAGGAGAACGATTTGGGGGCACCATAAAGCGTGTGAATAAGAGACAGTTCTACATGTGACAACAGTGGATAGGAACGACCCTGAAAGACTGTCTGATGAAAAGGCCGCCCGGTACGACTGTCTTATAATTCGGAGTTTCTGAGAATCTGGGGACAGAAGATCCAGGAACCGTCTGTCGTGGGGATCCACGGCCCCAGTGCCAGCTCAGAATTTCCACTGCGACCTCAAAAGTACTTGGATAAACTGCAGGATTGAGCCTAGATATTGGATCAGTGCGACGGGGGAGCACGGAACACAACGAATGATAGGCCGTCGCCGGGACGAAGCATAGCGCAGAAGTTCAAACAGCCGAAGCAACCATAACGAGAGAGAACAGGCGGCGTTGTTGCCCTGCCAGCGGTTGGGACACATCGCACGTTGCTGTCAAGCGAAGCAGAACCCCTCCAGTAGACCAGCCTATTTGATATGCAAAGCTTTCAACTTTTGACAAAGAGAATATCAAGCTGGATACTCATTTGTTGGAATTGTTTTAAAAGTGTGCTTTTTGGCATGTCTATTAGATTTAGGACCCGTGTGAGTTTTGAGTAACGGGTTTAAATGGGATGAACCCAAGATAAAATTGTCCCCGGTGCTTGCCTTCTATTGAGGACGATGAATAGGAAACATTTCAGTATACACGGCTAGGCCCAGAAGGGTGTTTGGATTGGAGCCTTCTGGAAAATACACTGGTTTCTTTGTTTTGGGAATCCTAACAGTGTCGTTTGTCCTTGAGCCTATTTCCTGAAGGAAATCCATAGTGCGAACGACTTAACGGGAATTATCTTTTGTGCGAAAAACGTGCGAGTGCCTTTGAGTATGAAGAACAGGACTGGCAGTTTCACATCCAGTGCACCTACTCATTCAGGAAGACCAGCTAAATGACGTGATACTGGAGGTCACCGAAGAATTGCTTGAGGAATCGGAGAAAAAGTCGCCGAAGCCTTTATGGGAAGCATCCAGGAGTTATCACTGATAAAAATCGGAAGTGGACTACTGACATTTCCACCTGTGTACAGAATCCCCAACAGTTAACATTTCAAATCAGGAAGCTTCGTCACCACCAAGCGAAACAAAGCACCACCTCCCGGTTGGTATAACAGTGTTTTTCCAATCTTTCTTTACTGTTCTCTCGTCGTTTTTCCAGGTTTAACTAAGTAAGACCAAACTTCCTCGCCATGTATTATCAATTATTAGCCAGGTGTCCTTCCTACCACTAACTGAGTTATCCCTTAATCTATGCGATTAACACTTATCAACAAAGGGAAAATCTGCCCAGTCACACGGACGATCTGTTTCGCTTATGCAACCCACACCAAGTTACCACTTTAAATGGCAGCTTCAAAGAGAGCCCGTTACAAGTAAGCAAGACACGGCTTTTGACGCAGGACGGTCCCTACGCCACAGTTCCAGTGTTTTTCGGCATTAACCACTATCTCCGTGTGCTTGGTTATCCTCACTTTTGTTTCTATGTACCGCGCAAAAAACTCGAAGTGACTGCGGACAGGGTTTGCTTCAGCATCTCCGAAACGTGCGGGAACGGACAGATCACCCCTTCGAGCAGTTTGCAAAAAACAACGCGGAAAAGTAAGGTCAGGGAAGGAAACATTATTTGGGAAATTACCTATATGGGACTAACATTCCTCTCGTTGAGAAAAGTCTCCTGTGGATCAGGCTAATCCAGCAACCAAAAAGCACACTCGGGCTGCAAATGGAATGGGCCACCTTCTACAATGGATCTGTATGCCATCAGCCCAGATCTGACCCCACGAAAGGGAAACCCCATGCTGCCCTTGTTCGGTGGTTGAACTTTTGGTTACTTTTTTGGACGTCTGGGGAAGTGGCGCATTGAACTATCTACTTATGCGTTACGCCCACCCCTCTATTTTTCAACATGTCCTACCCCAACGCTCACCTGGTACGTACGCTGACGGTCTATAACGGCTGCCGTTTTTCTTCGTCCTCACCCATTCATGTAAGCTGTACTGAAAAACTACTTAATGTCGTCAGACATTGCCATCGTCCTGTTCAAACACAAATTACTGATTCCAATATTCATGTGTTTATCCCTTTCTCTTCTATTTCATGAAGTCTCGTAAAAATCCGTCCTACATGCAGCACACTTCCAATTCCGCAGAGGCCACTCAGTTATGCACCCTCTCTTGGCAAACTGAAGTATGCGATCGGCGGCAGATCACAGGATCAGTTTTGATTGACTCCCTGCAGCATGTGCACCAGGGCCGTAGACCAGAAGAAAAGTATCCACGAACAGAACAAATAGTGACTTAGTTCCCAACCATTTGCGCTGGCCCGTCCTATCAGTGACCACTGATAAATCTGCAATCATGCGAAGATGTGCGAGAGGATGAATAGAGAACCGTTGTTTCAAATAAGAACCACCAAGACAGCAGACTGATCGAGCCATTGCGCCTAATAGGAGAAAGTAGCCTATGTTCTGTCGCACATTCCGTCACCAAGAAATACCTGCGTTTTTTATGACAGTTGTCTGGAATCCCTTGAATCTTTCGTAAGAAACTGACTGTTATCACTGGCCGCGCGACCCTAAGACAAGCCAAGCCACGGTAATGACCACCCCGGAATTCTCTCTGCCAGCGGACCATTACGATTGTCCAAAAAGTTACTAACCCTAATGAAGTGCCACGCAACCCCAAACCTCTAAACCCGTATCACCATATAGACCACCTAGTCTCCATTATTTAAACAAGCAAACGCGGCGTCCATTCAGGCAATATTTAGAATTGTTGTAAACTTTACACGTATTGATTTTCCCCTCGCCACAAATTTCCCTTGAATGTTGGAAGGCTTTATCTATTTTTGTTGCCTTTACTCCATGTGGCCCCATTTTGGAGGCATCACTCATTGCGACTGTCAGCGAACATTGGCAAACATGTCACCTGTAATATGAAATTATCCCCATAAAACTGCGCATGCAGTTCAGATTAGTAGGCCTTTCTACGCAAGCTTCCTTGGACTGGCACCGATCACTATGTAGCGGTCACGTGATGTCGCTTTCCAAGCAGATAAATCTTCTCGAATGCAATCACATTCTAGGATTTAATTTCGAAATTCCTTCTTCCGGTCGTTGGAATACCTCACGAAGTTTGGATATGTATTGGTTATATCTTTTCCGGGAACGTTTACACCGTCGAAGAATTCACGCGTTCTAGGAAATATACCACCCAGTGCAATTTGCATGAGCCGCTGAAGCCTGGTGAGCGCGTTGCACAAGCCATAATGTATTGAGATGTATAGATTTTTGCATTTCAGTCAAAAATGTGAAAGTAAGGGATAAAACAGGAGGGGGGAAATTATTAAATAAAATAAAAAGCACACTTATCGCCTCGAGAAATATTCTAAAAGAAATATTCCAAGAATAATTATATCACATTATAACAGGTTTCTCAGGAATTCGGATGAAACACAGGTCACGGTTTTTAAAATGCAGTGCTAAATAGGGACAGTGCAGTTCCTGTAGGCAGTCATGATTCTAAAAGGGTATACTATGGAAAGGAAAAGAGATTCGTATTGAAATATGAGACGAAACTTTGAAAGATCGTTGTGCAGGGGATGCGTGGGATATGAAAGAATTTTGTCAGCGAATTTCTCACAAGTTTGATTAAGT
>LUCM01006754.1:0-24493 GCA_008360955.1 Fasciolopsis buskii
CTTTGAGTGTTACAGTTAGATTTCAAGTAGAAAATCAGCAGAGTTTTTACGCAGAGATCAGCTCCAAATACGTAGTCCAGGAAAAATTTGGCAAATTTATGTGACCAGGAAAAACCTCTAAAGCTGATAAGCCTGCTACAAAAACACCGTAGTTGACTTAAAAAAACTAAAAGAGGACTCACAGCGAGGAGCGGTGTAACGCAGCTCGTTCGGTAGCTTCAATCACACAAAGTAAGACATCAGGTTTCCAAGAGTGGATAACCCCAGGCGAGCCGAAACCGCAGTAGCCAAAGTATGAAGTGACTGGTCACATCCAAGCCGATGTGAACGGCCTGCGAAGGAAAAACGAGCTTTTTTCTGTCCTAGCTGCCAGCTGCAGATTAAGAAGCGATCAGTCGTACGATCGCCTCAGAAAAGGAAATTACCGGAAAGCACAGTACAATCCAAAATACAGGGCTTGTGGCTTATGATGTCAGCAATCCGAGATTTTCGTGTGCATAAATTAGTGGTCAGGCTGATCTGGCGCATGGAACATTTACGCCCACAAGTAAGCGGAAGCTAATCGGTGCTTAGGGGACGAACAATGAACAACTACAGTGGATATGAATATTGAATGAGCTAGAAAAGACAGATGCATTAGGGGCTGACTAATTTCGCATAGTAGAAACCGTAGAATATTCAACTCAATCTTTGACCAATGATGTATTACCCGTTTAACTTCCAAGATTATCTGTTTATTTCACCATACTATTTCATTTATTTGTTCTGTGCTGATGGCTTATTTCCTGCGATTTGCATGAACGAGCTGTTCGAAGTGGATTGCTGACGAGGTAGCCGACACCTCGAATTCTTGATTAGGTCGACTCTTTAAGCGACTAATGGGAAAACCCTGTGGATACGTTAACAAATACTTTTTCGCAATTACAAGTGTTAAGAAGATCTTCTCCAGCCCCTTTTCTATGCCTCTATCTGAAAATGGGCAACAAATGACGACCTCACACTAGATAGTTTATTTTTCCTGAACAACTTTAGCGACGGTCACTGATCTCGTTGCCATAGTTATAAGTGTGGTCTAGGAACAGCAGTGATCAATAAATCTATTTGCTATCCTGTTGGGGTATCGCTCCAAAAGGATTTTGGGTTCTATCCACGTTGGTGCGTTGGTCATCAACCGGATTTCTAGGCTCATTCGTTTATGCATCAGCACCGATTTGTTTTCCTAGTCTGTACTGAATAGCGCCACTCCATGCACTCCCATTTGACGGTCGAACAGTCGCCTTTCGAACTCTAGGAGGCCATGTCTTTGAAGCACGAGAGACGGTCAGGACCAGCAGGTATGGTAGATTGTAATTGTCACCAAGAGGAGAAAGAAATCATGTAAGACCCTATGTTCACGGAGCTAGTAGTAGGTCCGAAGTGTCCAAAAGGGGCGGAGAGACATCGGTGAGGAGTGGGAAAAAATTGTTTAAGATGTCGACCAAGCTTTGTATGGGGTTGTTTGGATTCGTCAGAGAAAACGTGATTCTAACAAGCCAAATTCATCCGCTTATGGAGAGACGACGATGAAGAGTATGAAATGAACCTTATGGTTAACATTCTTCTCTTAATTTACTCCCACTAACGCTCTACGTAGTTGTCACTTCTTCACACTTTCCGCCAAGTGTGAAGTACCAATTATAAAGGTCTGATCTCAACCACCGTCGAGCAGTTCCTGCTGCATGTTTTGGGGGCTAAGCAGCTCCGCAGGTTCAGTCGCATGCCAATAGCGATATGGTCCCTACTGCCCACTGGATCTTCGAACTCAAGCCTCGCAATGTCGTTAGAAGCGCTCGTTATATATAACGGTATGTTTTTGGAATACCTCAAGGGCATGCTTGGTAGCATGGTCAAATGTTGCATCGGTATTACAACTCACATGGACGAAGTACGCAGCCTTGTGGGAAAGTTTCACTCCACACGGTACACCAGATAATGCCTCATTTGATTTTGGTTCATCTTCCGCTTTTTCAACCACACCTTCCATGGACGAGGATGAAATTCATGGAATCAAATTTGCCCAAAACAAACCTCATGGAATAGTATCAAGAAAGCAGAATTCCCATCCCGTGTGGTCGCTTTCCTTGAAGAATGGACTATGCCTTCAGATTCTTTGCGTTTTATACTGCTTCCAATGATATCCAGTTTGGTTTCGACTTGTCTTCCTCCCGTCATCACATCCACATTGATCCTCATCTTCGCCATATAATCCTCTTCAATTTCGAGGACCCCGGCCAACCGGCGGCGACAACCATTGCCTTCCAGCCAAATTTTTCGCCCGCGATACGCACCTCTGATGCATTCACACAAGGTATTGCTCGCAGTGCAGGACTAGTAATCAGCCATAAAAAAATCTTGGTGAATCATTATCTAGCTTTCATTTAAAGCTAAAAACCTTGTGCCTAACAAATCACATTGCATGTCATGGTCTTGTGGGCGAGAATACATTGGATTCCAAGTCTAGTTTCAGTTTTCCGTGTGTCTAAGATAACTTCCTTACACAATTTTGATCTTCCATTGCGCATGTAACTCTTATGTCGAGAAATATACACGTTATCATTGTTATAAAATGATAAGCAGCAAAAATGGCATCCCAATAGAAACAAGGTGTTTATACGCATCAGTGACGTGTATTACAAGCGCAAGGTTCAATTAGGGGATGACGGCGGGTGTCACGATATGTCCGTAGTAGTTGGACTTGACAATTCTATAAAATGCGCACGAATGCTAAACTGCCTTGAAGAAAGTCTTCAAAGTTCGTACGTGCAGGTTAAAAAATTGACAAAGCGGGCCAAAACAACTGGAGGGAGGAGTAATGATGACCGATAGATACTTAGTAATAAATTGGGATTGAAAAAGAACGTCGGTTACACTGCCGTGGATTCTGCAGCCAAGAAAATTGTTAAAGGCTTTTTGAAAAGACAGAGAGAGGAGGTATATTGATGGAGAGTCGCAGCGAACCATTATTTGAAGGCATAAATAGGGGGAACGTCGTTGGCATTGGGGAGAGTAACGACCAACATGGCATGCGTCAATTGATGTACGTGTATGAAACCAAGGACGGGTCTCTTTGCTCATTTTTGCATTCGGGAGCCTAGGTGATGGCAAATACTGGTACACTGATAGCTGCGGTTGCCGAGGGAAAAATTGGGGAGGTTGTTTGCGGTAGACGATGGTGATGACCTCTGAAACGGTGATCTAACTTTGGGTGTCTTCGTGGCAACTGGATATGAGCATGGTGGGCATGTTAGCCATGATCGAGCAGTTCCAGCAGTTAACATATGTACTTGGGAGGAACTGTCCACTCAAAAAATCACAGGAGTTGTGGATCAAAATATGTGGCCCCATAACCAAAATGACTTGCAAAAGGGTCACCAGTTTGTGTTGGTATCTAATGCAGTTTAAAACAATGTTCACTTCATGGAGGCCAGTGGAGCAGATCGAACTTGTCCATCTAGAAAAATTTTGCCTGAGTTCTGGATCAGTTCGCTGTCACGGTGTGTTGAGACGTGGAAAGATAGGGCCAGAAACTGGATGGCAAACCCGAGTGCAAGTGGGCACATCTGGAACAGAAGAAAGGAGAGAGATGCAGTCTGAATGCATTCCAGCTGAGGGTTATGGTACGTGCAACCATAAGAAAAAGATGAGATAATTGTTATGTGGAATGAGGCGTTGAATGATGGTAACCTTCGCTTCCGGAATGGGCTGATTTTCACACGCATACAGAAGCTAGGGTTTATGTGAGGACGTTAAATCTTAGTTTGGGAGTAAGCTAGAATGTAATATGAATATATGCTTATTTATATACGTTTGTATTCACATATTAAACGAGGTCCAGTGTTATGTAACAAATTTGCGCTGACATTGTTTCATTGTTGGAGATTTTCTGCCTATTCATACAATGATATATACCTGCGGAGACTACTAAAAATAAAAATGACTGGGCCTTGTTGATTGGGTCGAGATGAAACTACGAGCGGTACACTCCGTAAATATCCCAGGCCCGATTCGTAGTCACATTCTATTTGAGGGTAAGGATCATGCGAATTTAAGTGTTTGTACGGTTATTGTCTTTCTATCCTCATTTTTAAGGATAGTGAAGGCAGAAGAAATCATCCTTAGCATTTGAGGAAGCTTGTTCCAAAAGAAGGAATATTTAATGATAAATATTTTCTAGGCGCTACCCTGCATTTGTTAACTGACACTAAGCAATCATCGTGTCGCAAGTCAAAGCAAGAGTTATTGCTTACTTGGAGTGCGGAGATGCACACAGTTTTACCAATAATCGCACAAAATCGAAAAGTTAATTTGAACTCGACGCAGTCATAATAGCTGAAGGTGTGCTTTTATGCGACGTTTCTTGTAGTTTAGCGAGGACCAGTTGCCCAGAAGTCGTTTTGTAAGTGTTTGATGAATGTTCTCAATCTGGAGTCTGTCGCTTGGTCTCACAAAAATTGTGCATATTTCTCGTTTTGTGAGAGGCATGCGCAAGGCAAGATAAAACTTTTACAAGAATGGTGCAGATGAAACGTGAATAATGGGAATCATAATGTGTGTGGAGACACCCTGTTTTGGATTACTCGGTGGACGCGATCAGAATTCGCAAACCAATACGCAGTGCACAAGCATGCAAGACAAAATTGAAAACCACAAAAAATGTTTTGCAGGACTGTACAGGGTTTATGGAACTGTTCTTGAGCAACGCAGTGCAAGTCATTTCGTGTTTAATTGCACTAAATTTGCGTGTCGCTGGCGCAAAATTTGAGGGTATCTCGATGGCAGATGTCGAGATATGGCCGGAGGCGCAAATGTCAAGTTCTTTACGTGATGAACAGAAAATTCAACTGAGGGGGTGGAGATCAGTTGGGGTATGATAATTAGATGAAAATTGGTCAAAACCAAGAGGAGCGGCGTGCAAGGTTCATAAGGTATTCGCATTTAACAAAAAAATGCAAAGAAAATGCTGAGGAAGGGGGATGGATAATATCGATTTAGATGAAATATATGGAGAATGAGATTTTCTGAAACGTTTGGCAAAAGCATATGGAACTCTCAGAACTGCTGAATACATCCCTAAGCGGCTGGTGGCAAAATGAAGTGAAATGTGCATTGGTGAAGGAAAAGTTTGTGTAAGAAATAAAATGTTTTTAAATACACCACTCAAGGATATTGTCTGAGCTGTCACTTTTGTTGTAGCAGTTTTTGATCTTACATGTGGGCATTCCAGCGGCAGTGGCACCTGTGTTTTTGACCATTCATAAAGATCCACCATAGTTGGAGTATCTAAGAGGATCAGCGACGAGCTTCGGGTTGAATAGACCAGTAATCGAGCGCCAGGTCTTGCTGGCAGAGTCTTAGCAGAAGCGAGAAGCACGTAGATTCGGAGTTGCCTTTACGGGGCCGGAAATTTTAACAGCGCATACAGCTGTGTGCCGGATCTGAAACATAAAGGAGAGACGTAGTCTCTCTTGGGTGCAAACTTGGGGATATTGCGATTAGTAAACGGCGGTGAGGTTGCTTAATACTGAAGAACTTATGTGATGGGGTGTCCAGGGTAGCTCTGGGACCAAGTTGCCATTGTGACGCAACGGTATCCAGCTGCAGGCAGTTGTCAACTACTCCGAAGTGCTACCGTAGATTTTTGGCAGCCGTCATGGTCAGCATGCTCTGCGCTGCTGTAAATGGAGAATTATGGAGGATGAAGTGTTGAGAATAGAAGTAAACTTTGGATTACGGCATAGCTTAGTCTATTTTTGTTGATTTATTTAATAATAATAATAATAATGGCGAATTTCTTGAAAATATGCCTTGTTTGGACAGTGGAATAATGGACGGAAAGGCAGTCTGAAGATTATTCCAGCGGACGGGTTGTGGTGAGTGGCAAAGAAATATAATTAGGCAAATAAAAGTGCTGAGAAGTATGGGAGTGAACGGGAAAGCGGTGGAAATATGTCCATAGTATGTTCACGTCCGCTATTTGGAAAGCGTTATGTCATCTTATTTTCTTTACTGGCTTGGTAAGGCTGAAGAGGTCGCTCTGGGTAGTCCCAAACCTTCAAAAACCCATAAATCTGCCACCATAGCTGAATTCTAGCTATCACAGTTTACGGAATAGATGCACTGTGTTGCAGGTATGTTGCCGCGATCCAATATTCATCATAACCCCAAGCTGGCACCCAAGCCAGACTACTTTGCTGTCTTGCATTTCAGGTCTCGCATCCGAAGCAAGGGCGCTGCTTACGCTTCCGTCTTCGTAATAGCTATTACAAATCTGCTACCTAGTCGTTCCTGCTAGGAACCTGTTAGCTAGAAGTGGCGCTCGAGTTCTGGCCCGTTCAACCAAAAGTACGTCGATTACCGCACTGGATATTTCAACTCGCATGTCTGCAATTGCATAAAACCGAGATTACCACTGTCTCCGGAACGACTTGAGCACCTCATATTCCCCAGCCGTACTGCTGAATAAAGTCAAAATGCTGTGACAACAAAAGTAACAGCATAGAGGATATTCTTGGTTAGTGTATTAAAGGAGTATTCTTATACAAAATTTCACTTGTCTGACGCACCCCCCGGCACAGCTTACCGCCATTCGTATGCAAATATAACGACCATTCTTGGAAGTTCCATATCTGAAGCTTCACAGATTTCCTCCAGATAGTTTGAGACAATCTTGACAGCCATCCTCCCCCCTCAGAAAATTTTTGGCCATTTGTTGTCAGATACGTGTCTTATCCAATTTGCCTGACGTTCCGACTGGTTTTCACCACTTCCACCCAATTATCGCATTACCGCTGCTTAACGTTTCCGTCCACTCCGTAACGCTCCCGACGTTTGGGGACTCCAGCCATACATCGATATTCACTGTTGAACTCCGTCCGTCTTGTGCTCCTGCAATGAGCACATTTAGTGCACTTAAACACGAAATGACTCGCACTGCGCTGCTTGCAAACAGTCCCAGGAAACTCTTTTCGGTCTTGAAAAATTAGTTTTCTGTTTTTTGCTTTTCACTGGCATATTTGTGCTTTCCCCACTGCTGTGCAGCATCTCATTTCACTTTCCAGTGAGCTTCAGCAATAACTCGATGTTGCTCCCACCCCCTTAACCCATTAGATTTCTACCATTTACATTTCCTGTGCATCATCCTTGTAAAAATTTGATCTTGCCTTGCGCACGTCTCTCGCAAATCGAGAAATACACATTTTTAATATTATCATCATTTTTATTTTTCAGAGACTCCTCACTAGGCAACTGATAGGTTGGTCGACGCCTCTGAATAACAAGGAACGCTGTCTGGCCCAGAAACTTGAAACACTTGACGAGGACGGAACCGTTAACAGCACGTCTGCTGCGGATGCGAGATCTCAGCCGCCAGAGGGCGAAGTAGTCTGGCTTGGGTTCCAGCTTGAGGTGATGGTGATTATTGGATCTCGACAACATACCTGCAACATAGTGCATCTATTCCGTAAAATGTGGCAACTAGATTTGAGCTACGGCAGCAGTTTTAGGCGTAGTTGAACGTTAGAAGCTGCTAAGAGCGACTTATTCGGCCCTGCCAAGCCAGTAAAGAGGATAAAATGACATGAGCAGCTGAGAGAACACAGGCTGAAGGTGTTTAAAATCACGGGCTATGTTAGCTTGGATCCCTGAAAAGGTACCCTGACATTTTCGTCTGAGCACATTGAGGGAAGCTCAAGAGTTAGTTGCTTAAGCCACTAGTGAAGAGGGTACATCACACAAGCGAGGACAAAAAGTGCATTAGCGGGGACGTTTGATGAAGTGAGGAGGTTAGATGTTAAGCCGAATCCCAGATGGAGATCTCAGCAAACAGTCGGTCGCGAAATAGAATTCTAACCCATAATCGTAAGCCTCCTCTAGTCCAATTTTAGCTCATGTCAGGTTAATTAAGAGCGAGATATCCCGTCACTTAGCCAGCTAGGCTTCAAACTGGGTTAAATTTGGGCACGACCGCAGGGAACTAGGGAGTTTGTTCCGCAGTTTAGAGTAAGCAACTGTGAAGAATTTAGCCCTGATCAATAGTCGAATCAGAGGTATTCTAAACAAGCAGTTTCTACCACGAAGTGGATAAGGGGAACTACCAGCGTCGCGTGTGACGTTTGTAGTAGAGTGGACATTATTATGACAAAGATTAAAGAGAAATGCAAGGTTTAATTTGACTCGACGAAGCCAAAATGGTTCAAGTCCAAGCAGCTCCAATCTGGCTCTGTATTTTATGCTAGATGAAGGACCTAGAAGATTTCTAACGAATGCAAACTGCACATTCTTGATTGCAATTCGATCGACTTTACGCGTGTGCGTAAAGATAGTCGGGCAATACTCGAAATGGGGCCTGGCATGGGAATTGAAGGTTATAATTCTTCAGTCTTGAGGGCTTAAAGCCCTTAAGATCAATGTGGCAGTTCTCTTAGCCACAGCGGTCTGATGGTGAGCCTGCTCGTGGAAGTTGAAAGAGCAGGAGTATTATAACCGCAAGTCCCTCACTGTGGGTTTTATAAGAATTTGCATGCCGTTTATGGAGAGGAAGCCCGTAGGAACATGGCATTAATATGTTATCAGAGAACATTTGTCAGCAGAGAAATTCATAAGCCACTTGGAACACCAGTTGTCAAGAGACTCTAGGCCTTCACTGATAAATGCAAGAGTGGAGCTAAATGAAGCAGCCTCAAAAGAGTAGGCTATTTTAATGTCGTCAGCAAACAGGAATGGTGTGCCATGACCAATAACTTTAAAGATGACATTAATGTATAGCAGGAACAGGAGAGGACCTGGGTCGCTCCCCTGAATGACCCCACTGGTAATAGCAGAGGGCTGGGAAAAATAACTGTTAATATTGACTACCTGGGAGCGATCGGAAAGGTAGGATGATAGCCAAGATAAGAGGGGATTTCTTATTTCATACGTCCTAATTTTGACCAGAATTCGTGAGTGGGAAACGCGGTCAAATGCTTTTGACATGTCAAGAAAGATTATGAATATCGACCGGTGGGAATCAGCACTTTGAGTAACCAAGTTTAAGAAGTCAAAAAGCAAGTGAGGCTGGATCGTTCCCCGAGGAAGCCGTGTTGTGAGGTGTCGATAAGGTTGTGAGTAGTAAGGAAGTTAACCAGTTGTTCTTTAACCATCTTTTCCATAAGCCTGGATTGAACTGGAGTGTGGCCAATGGGGCGAAAGATTTCAGATTCATGCATAGAACCTTTTTTGTGGTATAGAACAATTATGGATGTTTTCCATTGTGACGGAAAAGCAGCACCGGACATTGGGGGCGAGAAGAGATTTAGAAGGAGCAGTGGAAGATCTGGACCCGCGGCGCGAAATAGGACTGGTGGGATGCCATCATGGCCAGGCCTGTGGGATGGCCTGGCATATTTCATCACATTGGTGATGCCAGCAACGTCGAAGGACATGGAGGATAACCTAACCAAAGTTGATATCGGGTGGAGTTCAGAGTATGTCCGATTGTCATTTATGAGAGCAGAAGAGAAATATATATTGAATGCTTCTGTGATGTCTACAGGGGACTCGATGCGTAAGCTAATAAATATGATGAGTTCGGAATAGCTGACGATTTGGGCTGCAAGCGAGCTTCGGAAATGTGGGAAGTCTTCCGAACTGGGTTAGGTGACCCATTTCCTGTCTTTTTAGCCTTAGTTCGGACTTCATGAGAAATTCTTGTTGCAAGCGGTTTACTTGCACTAAGAGCGGGAAGTCTCCTGTTTTCTTGAAAATTTCTGAGCCTTTAAGAGGTTTTTCTGGAGCAGACAAACCCTACTGGGCTTCTTGGGTTTATGTTCAGTAATCGGAATGGACAGATGATTAATAGTGAAAAGAAGTTTTCGTAAAGGTCGTCCGCCGCTCTCTGCGGATCAGGCGATAAAAAGAAGCTGGACCAATCAAGGATTTGCAGAGCATCAGGGATCTCGTCCCAGCGAGTCGGCATATAGAAAGAGAGCACGGTGGGTACACATGGATGAGGAAGGTTCGTTAAGGAGAGGGACCCTACACATTACCATATTGTGGTCACTCCCAAGTAAAAACTAGGTCTAAGATATTATGGAACCTTGTGGGCGTAGTCACAAGCTGAGTCCACCCTTCAGCTTGCGCTTCATAAAATGTTGAGTAAGGTAGGTGGAGCGGATAAACAGGATCAACAAATTTTGGGGGCATTGAAGTCACCTGAAATTGTCTTACGGATGAAGAGAGGACCAGAAAGATAAATGAAGGCTTGGGTTAGACGAGAAATATCGGAACTACTCGAATTTGGTGGTCGGTAAACACATCCTATGTAGATTGGGAGCTCGGGTAATTGTACCAGAAGCCAAATGGTGTCAGGAATAGAACCAAGCAGTGGGTGATGGAGAACGGAAGCTGTGTGTGGCTGCTTCGCGTAGGCTAGACAACCACCTCCTCTACGATTTGATCTGTTGGTTTGGAAGGGCGTTTAACCCGCCAGTGAAAACGTCGGAGTGGAACTGTGGTCTGTTAGCCAAGTCTCTGTTACCAAGATAATATCGTAAGTTTTTAGGTGCTAACAGTCTCAGCTCTCTTACTTTATGAGTCAGTGAGTGGGAGTTCAGGAGGAGTAGGGTGGGTTCGGTGGGGGTCAAATAATCAGGGGATTCGTTAGAGGTGCGGACAATTCATACCTGTGATAAGGGAATAAGTTCAGTAGAGTTAGGTATACTGGCCGACGGGGGCTTGTCTTTGTTAATGGATTTGTGGGCTGAAAACCAAGGAGATAGAAGAAACTTGGGAATTAAGGAGCTGGTTGTTAGAAGATTCCAGTGTGGTAGATGTCGTATCAGCAGGGGTGGGACAGTGTTAAGTGGCCGAATTTTGACCTTGTCATGGCGAGACCGGCAATCAAGGAAGTAGTGGAGAGAGAGCTATGAAAGATGCCGGAGAAAGAGCCGGTTAGCAGGTATGCGCATGATTTTTTGGGGATAGGCGTTACTTTTGGAATTCGCGGGAGTCAGGAGAGCAGTGCTTTCTAGCTGAGGCAATTGGGGTAGGCGCTGGACAAGAGTGGCTTGGTGAAGGGTCTCATGATAGGTTGTGGCTCAATGGGCGAAATACAGTTATCAAAAGTTTGCCAGGTAGCCTGGGAGGACCCACGGATAAATCCTGCAAAATTATGAGGTTACTTGTAGTCGGGGTTAGGAGATGGGTGTGCAGTAGTAGGAAAGAGGCATTGGAGTGGTGGAAATGCATCCGAATAAGATTGACTGGTAAGTGGATAGAAATAGGGAGGATAAGCAGCAGGCCCTAAATACGGAGGGGCATTAGTATCATACTGAAATGTGGCAACTGTGTTACCGAAAGATGGCGAAGACATGAATACAGTGGGAAAATCGATTCGTGATTGTAAGCGGCGGTTAGTAGGCCCTCGTAAGTTTGTGGACCTTCCGGTTTGGCAGAGCTCATGCCGGGATGGCTTGCTCGAGTTGAGTGTGCCGAGAGCGCCAGACAGTTGAGGTGTATAGACAAATTGACCTGCTGAATTAGCAGGATGGCTAATGAAGTGCGGAGTTTTGTGGTTAGCTGAATAGGTCACTGGTATGCGCTTCCTGTGGAATTCAACTGATTTTGGCTGGGCGCCATGCTGCTGTTTGGCGGAAGGATGAGTAGGTGTTAGAGGGCTTATCTGGGACGGGGTATATGCCAAGCGGTTGACATTAGCCTGAGAAGACATAAGTGAGACGGCAGTCATCTGCGTGGTTACGTCGTCAGTGCTTTTATCTTGGGGTACCAGATTTGGTAGATAAAGATGAGCACGTTTGCGGGGTGGTTGGAAGGACGAAGGGGACTGGGTTTCATCTAGATCTGCCGGTATTGGTTGCAACCAACGAAGGTGATCTCGTAGGATTACCACTTCCGTAGCAGGAGATATGGGGATGATGGCGACTGTCACAGGAAGAAGGTAGGTTGATTGAAACCTCGGCATTAAGTTCGAGAATTGGCCAATTAGGAGGAGCCTATACTGTTAGCATACTAGTTTCTCTTGCGCCCTCAGGTGGGGGCGATGGAAATCAGAGGTTGACTGGAAGTAGAGTAATGAGATGTGCATTTGGAAATTGATGGCTGACTCAAAAGCACCCTCTTCCGAGACATGGGTATTGGCCAACTGAAGGACCCGGGTGACACTAGGGTAAGCGTTTAGGGCAGCCTTAAATCTTGATTGGTTCTGTATGCACCCATTGGTACCGGGAAGATCGTTCCAAAGCTGGGACTAAACAGCAAGAAAGAAATACGACCTTAAAGAGGATTTGTCGATTTATGTATGGATGGTTAGAGGCCTGTAAAGGAGAGGGTAGGGGGTGGCAGAGGAGAATATAGATACGTCGGTGGATAAGGAATGCCTATGCACCAGGTTATGTAGAAGAGCCAGGTTAATTTTCAGTCGCCGTAGCCAAAGTGGCTTACGTTTGAGGGCTGAACAGCGTTCCTTGTAATTCGGAGACGTCGACCAACCTATCACTTGCTTAGTGAAGCGCTTCTGAATACTTTCAATGGATGTCCCATCCGACTTTGACATGCCGGAATATATCAGAGGTCCACACTCACGGAGTGGTTGAAGGTGTGCTTTGTAAGTGCTAGGGAGGCTGTCAGATATTTTCATTGTGCAAAATATTAAACTTACATTTTTCCTTGCATTAGCCCGCTGAAAAACTACGTGCTCCGGGAAATTTAGAGAGGCCGAGTATTTGAGATGAATTGTGGGTTTACCCGCAATAGGAGCTCTGCGTAGAATAATTGAACCCTTACATGATGTGCGCCTATATGTCAGTATTTTGTTCTTATCGGCAGAGAAGCTCATCATCCAAAGCAGACAAATCGGCACAAATGACTCTAACCGCAACGCTAAAATCATTTCACTTAAGAGGGTAGACAATTTTATGTCATCAGCAAACAGATGAGAGACACCGTGAGATGTTGAATTTAGTGCATCATTAAGATACATAAAGAATAGCAGGGGACCAAGTATGCTGCCTTATATGGTGCCACTGGTAAAAGGTTAGGGATAAGATGTAATGCCGTCAATGGAAACCACCTCTGATCTGAGTTAGGTAAGACGAGATCCATAATAGAAAAGGATCGGTGATGCCATAGAAGCTTACTCTGGATAAAATGTGCGAATGAAAGACACGGTCAAAGGCTTCAAACACACCAAGGTGGATGACTGCGAAAGCCGTACTCCGGTTTTCTGGGTTGGCTGATGGTTCAGGAATTCAAACTGACAGGTTGAGCAAGAACGGGATTGAAGAAATCCGTGCTGTTTAGGGAAAAGTAGGCTTGGGGCTAAAATATGGTCCACGATGGATCGTCTTACCACCTTTTCCAGTACCCTGGAGATAACAGGCGTGTTGCTAATGGGACGACAACTGGATGGATCATGGAAGACCAATTCCTATGGGTGGGGGTTATTAAACAATGCTTCCAGTTGACTGGAACTACGCCAGATTTGACTACAAGTATAAAGAGGTTGAGCATCAGCAAAGGCAGGTCACGGCCACAGCTAAGACCGGCCGTTTGAGGATACCATCAGGTTCTTGGTGAGACTGGTTCGAGGCTGGCTAAATGTCGTGCAATAGTCTCAAAGTCAAAAGAGGCAGCAAATGAGGCGGAGGTATTCCTTTTCTGTAGTTGGGGTGGGTCGCTGACTGCAGCTGGAGCCATGAAGGAGGCGAAGTATTGATTGAGCGCCTCAGCTGTCTTTTTTGGTAGTCACAGACTCACCATTAGTCAGAACTATGGAGTTCACCGAAGGCTTATGACCATGGGATCTTAATTTATATAGCTTTGAAAATGTCACGGCAATTCGTATGCTTCATTGCCCTAGCTTCTTCCTTCCGAAGGAGGGATTCACCCACGCGAGAGATAGTTTCAAACAGATGGTGCAAATAATAAACTTGGAAAAGTCATTTGCCAACGAATAACGCTGTCGCAACTTAGCATATTTGAATTTCAGGGAGGCAAGTTGGGAAGCATCTTTTCTGTTTAGTTGCTCTATAATGAACAGTTTCGAGATACAGCTGGACATGTTGCGATAAAATTCATCTGCAGCCGTCTGTGAGTCAGTCGCTAAGAAAAAGCTTCCCCAGTCAAGCTGGCTTACTAGAGAGGGAAAGTGCTGCCAGTCGTGATAGGGTGGGCGAGTTGTGCCAATGGGATGGCTAAGAAGGGGAGATGTACATGGACCTTGTGGTCGCTCCCTATAAACTTATTTCCGACGTGACCCAAGGCATGGTTGTCTGTATGTGCAAAGATGAGATCTAATATATTATTATTTCTGGTGGGTGACGCTACGTGCTGTACCCAGCTCCCTTGATGTAGATGGGAGACGACCGATGTTGGGCTTGGTGGATCCGTTGTCGTGGACCAGCTTACATTAGGGAGATCAGAATCTCCGGCAATGATTTTCGTTGTTGATGGGAGGGATTCAAGGTAGTCAAATGTGTCCGCCAAGAGAGAGAGCCCGATTTCAAATTGAGATGAAGCGCGATAAATGCGGGCAGCACGGATAATACTAGACGACACTTTGGTAGTGAGCCATACCGATTCTTGGATCGCTTCGAGTGTAGGATGCGTGAGAATGGAGACTGATTTGCCCTGCCTTACATAGACATGGCAACCGCTCCTAGGCAGTCCATTCTGGTACATCTAAAGGATTGGTATCCCACAAGAGAAGTTGCTCTCTTAGGGGTATCCTCCGTAAGCCAGGACTCAGTGATGAAGAATATATCCAGGTTGAAAGAGGCAGCAAAGTTTTTTAAGTGACTGAAGTTATGCAGGATTGAACGACAATTTATTAGCATAAAATTTAAGGCTATGTTGCCGTCGAGTCGGAGTGAGCGTTGGAATCGCAAAGACAAACAGACGGTGCGTGGAGAGTCAATCATATTGGGAATAATTGGGTAAGCACACGGTATAAATTCTATTTTAGTTTACGTTGAATGAGATACGGTAGCAGAAGGTGAAGGCGAGAAGAACGAGGACATATGACCTTATTTATCATTCTAGCATGGGGTGACCCGAATTACTTGGGGGACCATTGTAGAGAAAGGCAGAAATGGGAGTGGGTTTCGGTAGAAACAAAGAGGTGGCGGTGGTGGTTCAGGAGGGTGGAGGAAGAGGGCGTTTGCTGGCTAGGTAGGTGTTTTCGAAGGTGAGATATTAGTGGGTTGAAGTACGGTCCGTGTTTGGACTGAGGCGCTGACAAGCAGAGGTTGGTGGTAGTACCGATATGACGGTGGGGGTATGCTTAATGGAGGCCATATACAGTTGTTCTGGGAAGTCTAAGGCAATAGCGAAGGCTTTTGGCAGGGAACAGCTGGTGCGTTGTTAGGACCTTGAAATCTGCGATGCAAGTCTGTGGTTTTCTTCCGGCTTGGGAATTCTCTCCGCAGTGACCTTTCGGTCCCCAAGGAACCAGGGGTGGGAAGCAGAAAGTCAGCGAGGTTAGAGCTAGGCAGCTGAGGCACCGGGGTGATTGGGGCTAACAAAAGGATGAAGTAGGGAGGATTCGAAGTAGTTTAGTCGCTGGGCTTGTAACGTCGGCGTTTTTCCACCGGAGAGTAGTGTGCTGCTTGTCCAGGGTGTAAGCGCAGGTTTGCCATCAGTAACTAGTGTTCAGAGGGTCTATATGGGGCAGGGCAAGTTAAGTTTGTTGCTAGATATTTTTGCATCGCGAGGAGAAGAAATGTTATTGAGACCCGTTGAGAAAGTTGTGGGGGAAGGGTGTACATGTGGATGTTTCCGGGAGGGCCTTTGCAAAGGAGCTGGTAATGAGCTGCCTGAGTCAACACTTGCATGTGGCTGTGATGGGGCTGCGAGGACCGGTCTGGATAAAGAGCTTCTAGCCGTGTCGGATAGCTTGGGAGAATTTATGTTTAGTGGCACCGTTTTGGGGTTCTCTCTTGCATGCAGTCTGATGGCCTCCCTTTGAATAGGGGTTTTGTCCAGGAAAATTTTGATGGACCTGAACGGGGTAGTTGATGCTATCTTAGCTTCACACCTCAAAAACTGCTCTGCATCAGCGGGGCTAAGCAACTGAAACAATACTGGACATTATCTGCTTAACATTTGTTTACGTAGTCCTAAACACTGGCAGGGGTGTCCTGTCATATTGCAATCAGAGAGGACAGCTTTTTTAAACCAGTGTGGTGGAATGCGGTCAGGAGCACTATACACCACAGCATTAGACGATCTTAAGTTTTGCTGCTTAATTTCTGAGGTTATTGAGTCGATAGCCCGTCAGACACTTGTGAGATGTTCGCGCAGTTCTTTTTCGGGCGTCTTGGTTAGGTAGGTGAGAGGAAGCAAATTTGTAATCACCGGTTTTATGATTAAAATGTTATTTATTTTATGAATCGCTTGCTCTGATTTTCGTACTTTATTATTAGCCTTCACTAACGCGTCTGTAACAACAACTGTGCACGCTGGAGACCGGCGGATGGGCTGTGAGGGCGTGGAAGCGGTGCGTCTACTTGCCATGATCTTGGTGCGTTTAAGCCTAAAGACCGCCACTTCGCAGAGTGGGACGATGTGTATAGGTGCATAGTTGTGTGATAAGAGATGCAACTGGGGGTGCCAATAGTTATGTCAAATTGTGCAGTGGAAACTGGGCGGGAGGTCTTCGATCGATCTAATGAGGGGTGCCTAAGTTGCGATTGTACCAACACTAGCATAGTGGCAGACAAAGGTTAATGAAAATATAGTCCGACAGAAAAGACACTCCGATAATTTATGTGGAGAAGAAGGGCTCCACCTATGTCAAAGAATGTTTTTAAGCAATAAGTAATAAAAACGAACTAATTCCGACGGCCGCTGCGAAGGATGGACTGAAACTGTGGAGATGCAACGATGCGGAAAAATATCCAGCAGTCTATTTGTCGCGTCGATTTTAAGCCACTGAATAGTGTCGATAAATGACGGGACTGGTAGACGAGAAAATGAGAAGACAGGCTGCTGGGTACAATTAATTATGATAAGAGATAGATAAATCGATTGTGCTTGCGGTTTACAATATAATAGCTTTTAATGGAAAGCCTTGTCAAAGCTATGAGTGTCACAGTTAAATCTCAGGTAGAAAATAAGCAGAAAAAATTGCCAAATTTAGTAAAAAGCTCTAAAGGTGTTATGACTTCCACAAAACACCCTCGTTGATTAAAACCAAGAAAGACAACTCAGTGGGAGGTGCGGTGTAACGCAGTTCCTGGCATATCCGGGTTCAGTCACGATTCTTGCATGCAGAACGCACAAGTGTGAACATGGATCTGTCATTATAGTGTGGGGGACAGATGCGAACTTTTCGTAAACAGGGAGCGGCTGTTGGCACTCAACCATACCGGGATGGACTTCTTGGCTGGGAGGTTGCATTCAACAACTGCCTGTCGACTAGTGCGAATGTCTACCTTAGATGGATAAGATCTCTGAGGTTTGACAATGCGTGATCCCAGTCCATGTTTAGAAACAATAAGGTTTTTAAACAACAATAATTCCGATGCTCATGATGATTTATATTTTTAATTCCGCATTTAATTGGATACTGCTCGAAGTGAGAGTCTAAAAATTGCCATATATTTCCTTCCTTAGTGGTTGGTTTGTTTTTCATATAAGCGATTAGCACCATTTCATCTTACAGCCTCTCTATTTCGATGCGTCTGTAAATCTTTGCTAGTAGCAGTCGAATTCCATATCACCCCTCTCACTCAGAATTTTCTGGACTGTATTCAGCCTCTAGCATGATGACATCGCTTGTTAAGTAGCTTCCTTTCTGATAAAATACGCGTACATGCCGGAACTTAGTGTAAACGCCTAACGCGTACATCTTCAAAAAGTCGAAAAACCGTGTTGCAAGCCTGGTGCCGTGCAGGATCACTGAACACCACATTCGGCATCAAACGAACTCTGTCCGCACGTTTATAGTATGTTACAGGGATTTTTACGCCCATCGATTATTTTCTCAGCGACAGCCTAGAAACCTACAAAGTTCACTCTCATATTTCGGAATTGTGTAAGTTAGAAATGTTTTCGCGTTTAATAATTCAAAGCAGACAAAGTCATCACTAACCACGGGGTGCATTATTAATTAAGATAATGTTACCGACGCGTGCGAAATTCGAGTAGGAACCGGATGGCTAGTTTGCGGCACATCTTATAGGCTACCTTTCCAAACCACGCAGCAAGATGGACAGCCAGTACCGAGGTGAAGATAAAGAGCATAGGCAGACGAAACAAACTCAAAATACTCCATGGCCGGATAAACGACCTTTGCAGAGAAAGGGCGAAACGCGCCCGGAAGGAAAACTGATGGGAAGCAAGTAGGGCAGTAGAGTTGAAAAGAGAATTAAAATATTAAATCAAGTCCTCTGAAGGAATGCCTGATTTCAATGACACGAGAGGGAAGCACTGGCTGCAGACGAATCCGTCTGCTTCGACGCACCCGGATTGCTTGATTGGTGCGTTTGGTTGCCATTCTTGCATGCCAAGCCAGATTCAACAAGGGAATAAACATTCAGCTAAACAAGGAATCAAACAGTAAAATAACACAGAAAACAGATAAGCTTTCTACATAGCGTGGCTAGCCAGTGGGAGTATCATAAAGTTTCCCAGATACCTGGGCCATATATTCATGGAAGATAACTACCCGCATGGATCAGAGGATATCATGGGTGGTGTAAATGAAAACTACATGCTTGGATCACTTATCTTTCTTCTATTTTTAGATAGTTGGCTGCAGAAACTGCCTAACCCAGATATCAACTCTACAGATGACCCGCAGGCGGCAGATGAGGATCAATCCATAATTTAGAAGCCGTAGAACCTTGGTCCGCTCAGTGATATCCTCCTCTAAATCTTGACAAATGCCACTTTCTGGCCACAAACCTAATCAAGTTAGCAATGGACAGCTGCGTTGTGTCAGAAGTCGGGGACTTCAAGCTACGCTAAGCAGGAATATCAGTCGTCTAGGCAGTTTTATGTGGTGGTCGACAGTGCTACAGGAAGACCGACGAGACTGCAAAAGACAACATTGTGCAATTAAGGGAAGTGTTACTGGCCTTGTGGAAGTACTAATGTATTTGCACCCCGATACTAAACACAATCCTGGGCTCCCTAATACTGCAAGGATATGGAGTGTATAAAGGCAGCCCATCGCATAGCAGCGGGAATGGTGTCTTGGCTGAGAGTAAAAGGGTATATATAAGGTCTTCAGTACCTGGGGCTCTAAACGACGGAGTGTAGATTACGCGGTTACGGTATAGCGTAAAGCTTAAAAATTGTGAATTAATTAAAAGGAGAGCAGGCTATTGATCAATTTGATTTCGCTTCCGTATTTGGCTCTAGCGCCATAGTTTTAAGCTTAAAAGAACCAATGCAGGTAAGAATTGAGACCCATGCTTCTTTGAAGCTGCTGCTGCCTCTCTGAAATGCAATTTGCTGGTGTTGTTCGCCGAACTTCAGCGAAAGCTATCGACCGGGTTCAAGATCTGTTTTACAATGCATAATTCCCGGGTGTGGAAACATTCGCGTCGGGACAGCTCGTCTTTTCCCCCACTGTCTTCGCGTAAAATATACGCTTTTATGTATCGACGCCGCACAGCTGCTAAAGTCTGGCCTTTCCGCGAACGTAGAAGTCAGAGAAATTTAGCCGCATCACAGACCTGAACGCTCTTTCAACCGCTGCGGAATTTTCGTTACGTGCAAACTGAACTGGACTGACACACCGAAGAGGATAACACCCAAGCGGGTGGATTCTGTTCACTGTACCTGCGATTGTAGTAAATGTGGACGGCCTTTTGGCTCTAAGGATCATTTATGTCCTAACCGAAATGCAATGAAATGAGCTGAAATGACCCAGAGCTCTTTCGTTATCGGGACGTGACGATGCACTCTGTTTGCGTTCTTTGGAAAGACTGATTAAAATAACAGAAATTACGCGGTGTCGGAAGCAAAGGGTTTTCCCGAAAACACCGCTCTGAGGTCTCGGGTGACTGGAAGCCACGTTTTCGTTCGGTGCACTTTGAACTGAGCCGAACCTAGAAGAGGCGGATGCCTGAAAACAATGCACACCAAGGAAAAAACTCTGGACTGCGGAACAGCACGAGCTAATATTCGCTCTATGGAAATTTAACTGAACGGAACTGGGTTGAACTAAATCAAATCAATTATTTTGGGCGGCAGTTTGACTGCTGTTTTGACGTTGCAGCTTTGACGTGACATGACTGTTCGTCCGGTCCGGAAGAAGTCCAAGAATCCGTCATACTTTTCCCATGAGTTTATAATATCGAATCATGGTGATATTGTCAGCTTTTTCGCCATGATTATAGTGATGGGTTTGCTATATAAGGTTAGTTTATGTTCACCGTACGTTATTGCTTCTCAGGGCACACACTCTCTTTCTTCAACATTTCTATTCATTCAGCACAATGTCACGGATGAGGGTAAGTGCCTTCTGCTTGTCTGTACTCTCAGATCATCCCGAGCGGCCTCCTTTGTACAGTCCTGGGAAGAGGGACCTGTGTGTCATCTTCTTTTATACTCTCATTTTTATTGTGGCTCACGCCGTTCTCCAGGAATACGTGTTTGATGTAAGTTCTAGTCTCTCTTTATTCCGCAGAGGTTTGCACGGAAGCTGAATTTGACAAAGGCACGAGTGTGCAAGTTTAACGAGTCTGCACACTTGACTTGTTTCTATGCTCTGTCGGTCTTTTGGGCCGTTTACAATATAGTGAACGAAAATCTCATCCCATCGTTGAATAGCCTGTGGGAAGGATACCCACATTCATTATTGCCGTTCTGGACGAAGTTGTTCCTAATTGCGCAGGTGCTGTCTACATTTCCCTACTCTATTCCCAGATTTGCTTTTGGCTCCACGATTATCCGGAATTATATTTTCAAAAAGTGAAACAGGTAAACTTGACCCCAGGTAAAATATTTTCCAGGAACTTATTCCTTCCCGGGTGCTTACCGCTAGTCTCTACCTCATTGGAGTTTCACTTGCATATGTGGGAGGGTAAGGTAGTGGCTTTCTTCTCGATTGGTTCAGATTGTCGAAATTGTGTATGACATTAATTGTGTTGCATTACGCAACGGATATATTTTTTCACGCTGCTCGAGCTCTTCATTTTGCTGAATACCCTGGTGTGGCTTCCATTGGGTAACGACTATATCTACTGACCACAACTTGCAGGTTCACGATGTGGAACATATTGTTCATACCCATTCGAATGACTTGTACAATTCTGGCTTTTCTTGCTTTACAGTAATTATTGATTTTCCAATCAACTGCTTTTTTTAGTTATGGCTTAGGCAAGCAGAGTGTTCCAGTCGTTGATTTGAATACGGGCAACTTCAACACGGCTACTATCCGGTAAGTCCTATAGTCACAAACGATTATATTCCACTCTCAATTCCCCTGGTTCAACGAAAAGTGCGGTGCGTTTAATCCCAGATTTATCATATTTGACTGTTAGAAACAACCTATTGACCGAAGGTTTTGCTCCTCATCCGTCTCACGTTTACTGCGCGTCATTTCTGCGAAGTATTTTCACTGAAAGCCAGTCAGATGTCTTGTTTCGCAACACTTAAGGCATACAGCCACGGCCTGATGACGCATTGCGTCCGGAATATGATTTTGGCTTTTGCGGTGTTGAGTGCTGTTGCAAAACTGGACGATAGTGGTACCACATTTGATAATCGATGAGGGGGAACTAATCACTATTGGCCGCTTGACTTACCTTGGCACCTGCGCGACGGTAGTAGACGTTAGCACACATTTACCCCAGGTCTGAGTGGCGTACGCTAGACTAAGAGACTTGCGGAGCTCTCCTGATGCATGTATACTTTGTAGCAGTGTGCATAGTTTTGTCGTATGATTGCAAGAAATGGAGTATGCGTAATTCAGATGGTCGTCACTATGGTTGAAAATTAAACAATAGGACAATAATCTGTCACATCGCACCAAGCGTAGAAGACTGATGGTTGAGGCACTTGTTGCTAATGGCAAACGCGTCTAATCAGATCTGATTGAAAGTATTGGACACATCCGTGAATTGATATGTAAGGAAACGGAGGCAGATTCTACGAGTAACAATACTTGCTGCTTTTGATATCTGGCCAATTGTATTAGGCCGTAAAAACATGAATAAAACAATACAAAAACCCGAATGCGCCCTAGTCCCATTTTTGAAAGTTGCTTATGGCTCCGTTGACTACAGTTGTCGGTCACCTATCGGAGTTCCCTCTTTTACTCAACCTGCCTCTTGTCCCCAACTCATTCTCTTTGCCTCCTCTGCCTACTCAATATCCCCACTGACAACACGCTCGATACTCTCAACGGTTCATTGTCAAGTTGCGTAGTAGGTGGTTTTTAGTCTTTTAGCTCACTTTTTCAAGCCTCTTCAGCATCTGAACCTCGGTTCCTTCAATGTGCGCACTCTCATCCAGGCTGACCAACAGGCGTGTTTGGGTCTGACAGTGGACTCACTTTCGATTGATGTCTGCTGCGTGAGTGAATCACGAATTCAGGATTCGAGTAGAGTAGAATAATTCGACTAACTGCGCCAGACGTCTCGTCAAGATATTTTCTTCGCACTTCAGGAGACGAAGCAGCTCAAGCTGTGGGTCGACGTGGTGTAGGAATAATCTTGAGTGAGAAGGCTGAAACAGCCCTTCTTGACTGGATCCCAGTTAACAGTCGCTTGTGCACCATGAGACTGCGGGGATCAGTGGGTGTCCGGAAGGATAGTAGTGTTAAGCGCATTTTATTTGTTATCTCGGCATACGCCTCAGACTGCAGCACTGATATGGATAAAGACGAGTTTTATGTAATTGTAGTGGCAGCAGGGGAATTTAATGCACAGGTTTGGAAACTAAGTGCATGGGAATCCTGTTTAGGTGGGCGGTGCGCCTTGCCTGCTCAGCGAACAGACAACGGGGAAAGACTTCTCTAATTCTGTGCGGACGATCTAGTACGAATTCCCGACACAGTTTGCGTCGCACAGCAACATGGCGTTCTACCTCGATCGGTAGTCTTAGTCAGATTGACTATATCGCAGTTAGCTACCGTTGGCTTGGTTCTTTCCAGAACTGTAAATCATATTGGACCATGTACGTCCAATCGGACCACGCGTTAGCTTTAATGCTGAATGACCATCGACGCAGGCCACACACCTAATCGGCTGTCGAACGTCTGTTTGATTCGGCTGTTCGCAACGGCTACGAACAGAAACTATCCGAGAAACTAAGAACATTAACGAGCAGCAACGTAGACGAGCAGTGGGAATAAATTAAGCAGGCTATGCATTTGTCAGCAGATTTCGCCTGCGGTCATAGATCTAGCGTTCATCAAAAAACTGGATCTCGCAAGGGTCGCTGGGTCTAATGGAGCAAAAATGCCAGTTGCTTAACTGCAAGGAAATGAATAAAATGTGTCGATAGTTGCAACGTCAGTTGACGATAAGCCTTAAGAATGGCCGCGAAAACTGGTGGGTTAAGGTAGCCGAAGAGATGGAAATTGCAAGCACTTCAGGTAACAGTCAAAGACTGTTTAAGCTTATACGCGACAGCGGTGGGTGGCGAACTTTGATTAGTGAAGTCGTGTGCGATAGGACTGGAGAGCTCATCCATGGTAGACAACAAAGGCTGGACCGTTGGGCATTGCGCTTCAATGATCAGTTTAATTGGCCACACACTAACGTATTTAGTCCGACATCTGCAGCTGCCAGTCCTTGTGTGGTGTCTGTTGATCCTCCAACAAAAGTGGAGGTTGAGTCGAATATTCGGCTTTTGAAGGGGAGAAAAGCTGCTGGTCCCGACGACCTTCCACCAGTTTTCAAATTGGGTGGGGAGTCTCTGGTCATTGATTGTACCCATTTTCAAGAAGGGCACACGTTGTGCCTGTAGCAATCATCCGATAGTTACTGGGGTGTTAGGTTCAATAATGCTGCGCCGTTTGACATCGATTCGCGAGAGTATTATCCCCGAATGATTTGCCTGATTTTGTCCAGGTCGAGGTTGCACGGACCAGATATTCACTCCGATAGATACTCTAAACGCGCCACGCACCGCCATCATCCTCATCATCATCGTTCAGCGTTAAACAGCAAGGCAAGCCCCACTGACCGCTGCCGTTCCCCAGAGTTACACGATTATATAAAAGTAGTGAATACCCAAGGAGAGAAAGGAGTGGACCTACACGGGCGGGACAAGATAAGATGCTGCTGCAGCCAACACACGAAACACAGTCTAACTGTACAAACACACTCTTTCAATCATTCTGATTAGATAGAAAATGACAACACGATCGCCACTGTTCACGGTTCCTCGTCATATCCTTTAAGTGTCTCCTGCCAGCTAGTTGACGAGTCTTTCGGACGGACCCTAACCACGAAGACGTGAGAAAACTACTTTACTTAAGTTCGCTATACATTTTATCACC
>LUCM01006754.1:25448-97503 GCA_008360955.1 Fasciolopsis buskii
GGTGATAAAATGTATAGCGAACTTAAGTAAAGTAGTTTTCTCACGTCTTCGTGGTTAGGGTCCGTCCGAAAGACTCGTCAACTAGCTGGCAGGAGACACTTAAAGGATATGACGAGGAACCGTGAACAGTGGCGATCGTGTTGTCATTTTCTATCTAATCAGAATGATTGAAAGAGTGTGTTTGTACAGTTAGACTGTGTTTCGTGTGTTGGCTGCAGCAGCATCTTATCTTGTCCCGCCCGTGTAGGTCCACTCCTTTCTCTCCTTGGGTATTCACTACTTTTATATAATCGTGTAACTCTGGGGAACGGCAGCGGTCAGTGGGGCTTGCCTTGCTGTTTAACGCTGAACGATGATGATGATGATGATGATGCAGTCTTTTAAGCGTTGAAAGAAAGTTTCCATTTAACGAGCAGTCCGCCACCTAGACGTCAGTTGTCAATGAGACGTAATTGTATGAGAAATTCCTTTCTTCCGGATTCTTTGCTCCAAGTTTAGGTATACTGCTGTGCAAAACCAGTGCGCCCCTGCTTTGGAGCATGTAGCTGGGTTTCTGTCTTTGTCGAGACCCTCAGGCCATATGTAGTGCCTCTTCGTAACTTCAATTCAGTTTCGATTCGTACAGCCACTTATTTTGATTCCCACTTTGCAGCATCGAAGTATAATGGGCGAAAAAATCTTGAGGTCATTCAGGAAAACCATGGAGAAGACAAAACAGCATTACTAGCTGTGGCATTTAGCCGTAACCCCTAAGATCTTCAACCATCGCAGAAGATGAGGACAAATCTCATAACCTAACTGGACTTACTCGAGATAGTCCATCGATTAGGGTTTTCATAGCTTTTTACTGCATCATGGATTGACCACTTTGATCCATTCTTCAACCATAACGTGTCTCAGAGAACAGTATGTACCAAGCGAGTCGATCTGCGGCCTTGCGTGGCGCATGTCCCAACCACCTTAGTCTACTCAAATTCAGTTTGTGCTCGATCGACGGAGCTCCCTGATCCAGTGCACTGCGTCTCATCCCCGTATTCAGAGAAAAGTCTCTCCTGCATTGTGTCAATAGTACAAAGACAATAGTGTTCAAACATCGACAGTCTTCGCAATGCCATGTTTCCGAGCTGCTTACCAGCAACGACCCTGCTGCTGCTTTGTAAGCAGAACCTTTGATCGATTGTCGGATGACCTGCGATACCACTGATTTCTCCAACCGGTACACGGCGATCGGACCTTTTGTATACGCGAGGTCTATTCATTTGATTTACTGTCTCCTGGTGAGATGATACTGACCGAATGAGAAACTTACCTATTTTGCTCAGCTCTTCTGCAAGAACAAAGTTCGGCTTTAGGCTAATTCAGTCCTGAGACAGCGTTTTATACTTTGAAGGTGTAGAGCTCACCCTTAATGTATCCGTACTTTCATTAAAACCATCGAGAATTATTGGAAATTTCGCGGTGTCTTTACGTGAAGCACATTATCAGTCGCATATTCGGAATCAATTTTCTTGATCAACTGTCAATGTTGCTATTCCCTCATGAACATAAGGTGGTTTCCATTATGATTTCAATTACAAATTCGGGGAGAAAAACGAAAGAAAAATAATCCAGGCTAACACCAGTTTTTATGGTTAACTGAAGCGTGAGTTCGCCACAGGCACGGACTCAGCTTTGGATGTTTTTATAAAATGGTTGAATTAGGAATGAAGTTTCTTAGCACCTTTTAGTGAGAGACGGATCAATAAAATTGCGCGATCGACTAATCCAGACGCTATTTTCAGATCAAGAAAGGCAGAATTTGTGGGACTATGGAAGGTGTGCCCTTGTTCTGAAACTTGTCGCTTAGAGAAATTTTGATCGATACAATCTCAGCCTGACTTGATTCTCGCGTACACGCCACTTGCGACCGTTAGACAATCGGCGGAGAGCAATTCCTACAAGTTTGGATATAATGCCCACCATGTCAACTCTGATTTTCACAGCGGAATCTATTACTCTTCTTGTAAATCGATACAATTAGCGATTCACAAACTTGTCTTCCTGCCAATTTTTATTTCTAATGAAGGATTGATACCTGCCTGCATTGTTTCACTCGCAGGCCTGAGTGGAAGGTATCCTGTGGCCATAGGCCAACCAAACTACTCCCAACGCTCTAAAAACATCCTCCAGGTGTCACAGAACGAGTCGTTTTTCCAATAAATTGAAATGTATTTAATTAGAAAGACCGCTTGGCAGTAAGAAAGCGAAAGTTCAAAGTCTTAGCTTTGTTTGATGTACAAATGAACAAGGATAGTTGGAAAAGATGAAGACAGCTTTTAGCATGAAATTTCATTTTGGTATATCATCTCAGGCATTTGTATGTATGGTTCCGAATGCAAGATTTAAATGTGTCGCTGTAGTTCGCTTTGAATGAACCGGCAATAAAGTTCGTACTGGTGATGGTGTTAGCAACACTAGTGTAAAATACTTTGTGTGAATTGTGGTCTCAGAAAAGTAAATCACAGATGTAAGGAGTTAATATGAATGGATGAAGAAATGAAGTAATGGGTTCAGGAACCAAAGAAGATAAAAGCACGTCGTGCCACGACCGCGGCAGCTAGAGCCGTTGCAGAAATTTGCGCTGGCTAAGCAGCCCCCGCCTCATCAGTTGAGTCGCTATGACCTCAAATGCCATCATGTAGCTCCTGCGTAGTCCCTCAGTTTGATGTCTTCAGATTGTAAGAACCAGTTTAAAGGCTGTCACCGATTGGATCCACCAAGTATTATAGGACGGCGCTGTTGGTAGCCCGGATAGTACCTTTGCGAGGAACATCTTGGACGTATTCTCTCGTCCTTTTCGACAGGTAGCTCATTGTACATCCGATATACTGTGTACTACGGTGCACACAAGCTGATACAGAACAAAGAGTGCTGCTTCTTGCCAGTATCCGTTTACACAAAAAATCACACGAAGTGTCAAAATGTGCTTGATGAAACAACTTTGTTCCTTTTTCTGTTCGATTTTCCTATTCTGATTTCACGTGCAATCATTTTTCGTCGTTGCTGCGTCGAAACCACGCCGATGAAAATTCGTATGTACTCGCGATGTGATTCTTGGTGCCCTTTCTGCTCATGCTAGGCAAGGGCAAAAAAGCTACTAACCAACTTCTTTTTTATGGATATGATTCAACTTCAGCATTGGGATTAGACTTCTTGACTGGGGCCTACGAGGTGATAATTATTGTTGGTTGGAGACGCTGAGAGATATGATTCAGAACTGAAGTCACTGGCGCGAATGCCATTTATGCTACCCATCCCCCTTAAGAATAATCGGAAAACAACCGAAAAATCACCAAGTATGTATGGTGAAAACAAGAAAACGGTTATAATGGTTTATTATTTCCCCCCTGTTTGTTCTCCTTTAAAGTTCCATTTACATGCCGTTGTGTTGGCACCATGCTTGTTTTCAAGCCGGCGTATTATATATATATATATAGAAGTTGAGAAAGCGTACACTGGGTTAATACGTTTATTATGACGTACATATATATATATATATATATATATATATATAGCACGCGTTTGTGAACAATCGTGGTGCCGAAGTGACTACAAACGTACGATTGTACTGAAAACGTATTGATGACATAGTGATAGTATTACTACTAATAATAATAGTGTCGGGGATTGGCGATGTGATATTTACTGCCGTCTATTACAAAATTACGATTGAATATACACTTGAGTTTGCTAATCACGCCAAATTCGTTTACATTGCCGCTAAGTATTTGCTATTATCCACGTCCTTAAATGTTTAGTTTTGCTGTCTAGTTCCGGGTTGTTGATTTACGCGTTTCTCTTTGGCTTTCCAACCGGGAATAACAAGCAAAAATAAAACTTCTCTGGTATTAGGTTTTGATGTAACTGCAAGTAATATCTGGGCTCGTTTTAAGACATTCCTTATCGTTTGCCCTTCTTACAGAACAGCATCCATGGCCTTCCTGTTCATCTCACAAGTCTTCATGGTGTGGAACTTCATTACATTTCACCAACGACGTAGGCGGGACAGGCCTTCGCATGGCGCTTCCAAGAACTGGTTCTCATTCGGTCAGGAATCAAACACACCCAAAAAGAAGGAGAAGAAAAAGGGTGAGTTTTCCACGTTAGTTTTAATTTGTTCTAAAGCCTAGCCATCTTTTTCCATTTACTTCTGTTTTTACCTGGCTTTGTCCCCTGAAAGAATGGGCCGGTTTTATGCATGTCGCAGATTGCGCTTGTTCACGCGCACCGGTCAAAGATGCGATCAGAGCACAGAAATCCGGTTCTCTCACCAAAGGGAAACATCTTGAACAGGCTGGAATCTAAATCATTCTATATCCGATTTCGTGAAGCTGGTCCCTGTTTAAATGTGATCATCACCCCTGACATAATACAAATGAAAGGTCGTTTTGAGTTCTCATTTTTTTCGTCGCAGAATTTGTTCAGGTTTCTGCCGACGTCATTGAAAGGTAACTTTCAATATCTTGTCGCACAAGGTCCTTTCTGGGATCATTACCAAACATCGTTAGTAAAAAGCACCTTTAGCTCTCTGGCTCCTGGCGCGTAATGACCATGATATGCCAAAATAGGATGGATAACGACTCGAAAAACGCGGAGATCGATCCTATTCCGTTCCCAAGTTGATGTAGCCGAAAAACCGCTCTCGCTGTTGTCGATTCGGTCTTAATTTCATCCTTGGTTTGACTGGTTCGGCGCCTCATAGAACCTAAGTATTTGGATGCCCACAGGTGCTCAGTTAGCTCACCGTTGGCTGATCGCACCTGTGTGGAGTTTGCAGCGCAAGTCTATAAGATCTTGCTTTTTGACGTACTACTTTCTAGTCCCGCTAATTGGCTGTTAGACAGTCGGATTGTTCTTTATGATTTTCTTGTGACGTGCGTGAACCGTGGATGTAGTGGAAGAAGCATGTCCCGCAGCCGTTAGGGCCTGCCACTCAAAAAGAGAATCGGCAACCATGATCCTGAAACTTGGGGTGCCGCAGAACCATATAAGGTCTCATCCGGTCAGGTGTGGTAACGAGCCGAATGACATCGAATTACTATCTACCACCAAAGTGACCGATGGATCTGAAATTTGAACCTCTGACCTTTTTTGATTGATACCAGCTTAATCCACTTGACTCTCCTCCCGATTAAAGCGATCATTTCTTCCGCAAAATTCCAAGTCAACTTGGACTTGTTTACAGTCCTTTTTGGTTCCGTACCACTCCCAATTTTGGCGTCATGATTGTCAACCTTCTCGTTCTCCGTTTAGTTGATTCTAGCGGCTAAGAATTGTACTTTATTCCCTTTAGTCAGTAAATTAATAAAAAACCTCTGAGCTTAGCTGCGCACCTGGGGGTTCGATAAGCGCTTGTTACGTTATCCAATCGATGGCGTAAGTGATAATAAACAATAGGCAACGTCGGAGTTAAAGAGTTCGTCGCATTCTTTTTCCTCGGTGATTTCCATTCTTGTGCACGTATTTGAGTAGCAGTACGATCACGTAGGACTGACCGGTTTCCCGGCTCCCCGGTTGTCCATTTGGTGTTTCCATTAGCTGAATCGAAGAATTCATAGAAATTAACAAGCCGGGCTGGGATCGGTTGTAGAAATTCTAGCACGATGTGAGAAGTGAAATATCTCTTCCATACGTCTGTCGCGGCGGAAGCTTTCTTCGCCTTCGCAGCGTTGGACTCAAGTTTGGCCACATTGCCATCGGTCACCGGTGGCGTGGCTCGATCGAGACTTGTCCATCATTCTGGTCCACACTCGTGGATTCAGGTTATGCTTCTGTTCTTGTCCGCTTTTGTTTGCGCCTAGTCAGTGGTCACAGCAACACGAAAACCACGCGTCCTACACATCTGATTCTGGACGATAATCCCAGACTTCATATCTCATGTGAGCCCCCAGCGCTATTGTTATTATAAAGTAATGCTTAGTATCCAAGCGAGCATTGGGATCAGATCAAAGAAGCTCGATTCAGCGGGAGCTATCATGCGGGACTCCAGGCCATGTGAACCTCAGAAACGATGGATATCCTCGATTTTATTTACTTTGTTGGATGCTTGCAGATCTGTCTTCCCGGATCCCAGATATAAAGGGAAGTGCAAATCTCCGATAATTCTACTGAGCAGGAGCCTGGGAAATGGCTGTTGGTAGTTTATAGACAGCACAACGAAATGTGAAAGACTGCAGCTATCGGCAGTAATCGAAATCCTAACGAACTGATCTAGAATACTGATCCACGGAAGTCAATTGTAAGCGAGGTAATCAAAGAATCTGGTAGCTTACACATTCGCTCAGCTAGAGCGTTACGAAGAACGAGGAGGCAGTGAGATTGGTCTATTTTGGTATCGGGTCTTCCACCTTTATATGCAAATTAAACAATTACCAGTCCTCTATCCGAAATGGTCGTCATCAGCGAGGTAGGTTTGCTTAAAACCGTAAGCCTGCCGGGTCACGTGAACTGTCCCTTGTCCCTTTTCAAGGACAGAAGTGTTTACATCGGAATCACCGAAAACTCTTGCATCCCTCTTGACAAGAGATCACATTTTTAAGGACAAGCGTGATCATACTGGTCCACGATAGGTAGGCTGTCATTAGAAAATTACAGGAATTAATTTGCTAAGTATGCCATTCAAACTGCTCGCGAACATTATTCTCCACTGACTATCTGGTGCCCACGAAAGGTGTTTGTGTTGAAATCAAGCCAGTTTCCAACCCGCCTTGGGTTGTATTGACCGAATCTTCACTCAGTAGCAGTTGACGCCCGACAATTCAACAGCTGTTCATCAGTGGCCAGTCAAGCGAATGCGTTCATCCATTCCAATTCCCTAGGCTCAGACCCACCTTCAAATGACCAAGCAATCAGTGATGTATTATTACTTATCGACAATGGCAGCCGAGCCTTTCTGGAGTTCAGACGGACGCTGAGTCACAGCGAAGTCAGCTTTCCGACTAAAAATAGAGATTGTCGTGCCTCTATTTGCCCGTGGTCATCTGTTGGTGCGAGATCTGTCCGTCGCCAATCGTAGATGCTCAGAAATTAGAAGTTTTCAATCACTGGTGTGTGCGGCAAACCTTCGAAATTCGCCGGGGACGGTACCATGACATAGATAAACTCTCCGTCCACGTCTGACGTCGATGACTGCAGTGGTCTGATCAGATTCTACGGTGACTCAAGTCGGAACTAAGGAAGCAACACTTTTGTTTCTCTTACTGTGTTGGCGTTGTTTCCTTGGTGGGCAGCTCAGAGCACGAATCAGTGCAGTAGAAAAAGCACAGGAGCTTCTGAGCATTCAATGAATTTACTGAGCTCGGTGATACAAAATGGATCAAATCTCGATCTCCATCGGGTCGGCCTTTAACCGTTCTGTGTAATCAGCAGCGGCAGTGATATCCATGAGGCGGTTTGTCCACTTGCAAGAAATAAAAATGTCAAGGAATTTATACATGTTTGTAGAACGGTGAAAGGAGATCCCGAACTTCGCTTTTGGAGAGTAGGGTGCCTTAGTATAGTAATCTGATTGCATTTACTTTAATTCATTGTGTATCCCCCATAAGGGTGCACTGAATAAATGGTTGTTAATGTGGAAAATATTTCATTTGACCGGACTTCTAAAACCTGTTTTCCTGTTTGTTGGTCTCACTAAACCTAGCAGTCTACTACGACTAACACAGGGCAGTCGGTACTGTCGGCGGATATAGATTGTCATTACTTGCATTGTTTTTGTGCCTATGAGCTGGAATAAGTTGTTTAAACCTGTTGACACTTATCACCATTTTAATTTTGTACAACACCCAAGTGGTGTCCAGACAATATCTAAATACGCGCGCATAAGTCACAAGCTCTTATTTCATGCTTGGAATAATTTTTGAAATCTATTTAGTGACTTTCATTTTGAATTATGAAGCATATTTCCATTGTAATCTATATTAACTCACTAAAACTTAATTTAATTCTCTCGATCGTATGGTATTCACTCTTCGATGATTAGTCTATTATGGTCGTTGTTGCTTCATTTCTTGCTTGTTATTTTAGTCGTGAAACGAGAAGAAGAGGAACCCAGCGAAGGAGATAGTGATCAAAACAACCAGAAAGAACTTCGTCGTCGTAAACCAATCAGGACACGCCCACAGTGATAATTGGTTTCCACCGAGACAGATAATGTCAACCTGGTCTTGGTTTCGTAAATCATTTATTGTACTATACTATACTATTTGTGCCTGTCAAACTACTTTATTTGCAATGACAATTTGGTTTCGCTCCGGTTACCCAATGATAGTCTTCGGCACCCGCACAGTTGAACGTTTATTTTGCTGTTTTGTACAGTCAGCTGGATATTGTTACTGCCATTTGTTTGGCACCTTATCTGGAATGTTTCCGGATTACCACATATTTCCCTAACGTTTTGCATCTTGATTCTCCCCGATTTTGATGTGATAATGATACGGCGAATTGTTACACCTGTTTCTGTATGATTTCGTGTGCTTCTGGGAGAAGAAGAAAGTTTGTGCTGGTATTCTGTTGCTGTTTGATTCATGCATTCTTGTGGGTTTCACCAGGCAGTCTGTCTTGACATCTGATAGCCTTGGCTAATTCATTGAACTGGTTCTGCAAGAGACGTCGTCATCATCAGAGGCATCACCCTCCAGGAAGATTTCTCCACTTTCCTTCGACTCAGTCGATGAGTCTTATTGTTCATTATTCGTTCACCTTAAGACGTCTGAGAGCCTCGGGTTGTCCTGAAACCTAGAAATACATAAACACGTTTCGTCGTAATTAGCCCTCAAATTCGAGGACCATCAACGATTAACTCCTGAGAAATGAAGCGTTAAAACTACCCAGGAACAACGATCGTTCCCTCGCTGCAAGAATGATTTCATTAGTCGGCTACTTTATATATACGGCTTTGTTTCGATCTGCTCGATGCGAATATACGGTCACCTTGACTTGTTGTCCGGCAACTCTATTGTCAAATTATTGGTTACATCATTCACTAAGCAATTTTTAGAGTTTCAGCGTTATCAGTCGCTGCGTCTGAAACGCACTAACTCATCCCGTCGGTATATCTAGCAAGTTTTGGAATACAACGAGTTTCAATCTAATGTTTTCAAGCCAACCGTACCGTAGATTGAGGCTTGCTTTCACGTCAAGTGAATGAAGACAAATCGCTATACTAAAAATGATATGACTACTATATTCTGGTGACGTGCAACGCGAAGCTCACTTTTTATAATGTCTATTTCCGTGTAATTCAGGGAATATCCCTGTCGTCATAGCGACAGATTTCCTCGTGATGTCATCGCTCAACTCAGCATAGAGAAACTATGGAAGCACGTGTATTCATAGATTATCCTATTTCGTTCCTTTGGGGAAACCGTCTTTGTATTTGAGTCAGATCGAACAAACAGAAAGGATGTAAGAAAGTGAGATAGATTTTTCGAAGAAGTTTCCGCTAGAAAAGTTCCTTTTGTGAGCATCTTACTGGTTAACACTCAAACGTGCACGGTGTTGTCAGTTATTGTGGGGAGCCGTTCCTTGCCTCACCTTTTTGCCCGAGGGTGGAGGCTTGGCGAAGTATTCTCCTGGTCCTCCAAGTCGAGGGTTCATCTGAGTCAGCAGCTCAGTCGGAAAAACGAGTGGAAGAATAATTGGTCCAAGTTGATGGGCTTCCACTCAGCTATACCCCGCTGCCCTGTAGTCAGGTTTTTGTCAGAACCAAAAGTTTTCGTTGAGAACCCTAATCGTTGTGGACTCCCTAACAGTACCCGTCCATTATTCCCCATGAGTTACACGCCTACAAATAATTCCATACTGCATCGGTCGTCGCGCACGATAATCAGGACTGCGCTGCCCATTGCGTCGAGCGGAGTTCAGAGTTCCTTCCTATATTAATCAGCCTGTCTCTTTTGTCTTCAACCCAACGTCTTTGCCCGTTCTGCCTACCCATAGTGTTCCCACTGATAAAACGCCCGATACTCTCAACGGTTCGTTGTCAAATCGTGTAGTAGGCGGTTTTCAGTCTTTTAGCTCACTTTTTCAAGCCTCTTCAGTATATGAACCTCGGTTCCTTCAATGTGCGCACTCTCATCCAGGCTGACCAACAGGCGTGTTTGGGTCTGACAGTGGACTCACTTTCGATTGATGTCTGCTGCGTGAGTGAATCACGAATTCAGGATTCGAGTAGAGTAGAATAATTCGACTAACTGCGCCAGACGTCTCGTCAAGATATTTTCTTCGCACTTCAGGAGACGAAGCAGCTCAAGCTGTGGGTCGACGTGGTGTAGGAATAATCTTGAGTGAGAAGGCTGAAACAGCCCTTCTTGACTGGATCCCAGTTAACAGTCGCTTGTGCACCATGAGACTGCGGGGATCAGTGGGTGTCCGGAAGGATAGTAGTGTTAAGCGCAGTTTATTTGTTATCTCGGCACACGATTCAACAGACTGCAGCATTGAAAAGGAGAAAGACGAGTTTTACGATGACCTCGTCACCCTTGTTCGAAAGACCAAAGGCTCTGACATAGTAGTGGTAACAGGTGATTTTAATGCACATGTTGGAAAACTAAGTGCATCGGAGTCTTGTTTAAATGGGCGGTGCGCCTTGCCCGCTCAGCGAACAGACAACGGGAAAGACTTCTCTAATCAATCATTTATTCCTATCTAGTACGAATTTCCGAAACAGTTTGCGTCACACAGCGACATGGCGTTCTACCTCGATCGGTAGTCTTAGTCAGATTGACCATATTGCTGTTGGCTACCGTTGGCTTGTTTCTGTCCACAACTGGAAATCATACTGGACCACGTACATCCAATCAGATCATGCGTTAGTTTTAGTGTGATTTCTGCCGCATCTCAAAATCATCAACGGAGGCTACAAACTCGGTTGGCTTTCGAACTTCTGTCTGAATCGCTGGTCGCAACAGCTATGGAAATAAACTGTCCGAGGAACTAAGAACTCTGGCGAGCAGTAGAATCAAATCAAGCAGGTGATACATTTACAGTATATTTTGCCTGTGTTCTTAGAACTAGCGTTCATCAAAAACACTGGATCTTGCAAGGGTCTCTGGGTCTAATGGAGTAAAGACGTCAGCTACCTAACTTCAAGGAGGTGAATAAGATGTGTCGATAGTTGCAACGTCAGTTGACGATAAGCCTTAAGAATGGCCGCGAAAACTGGTGGGTTAAGGTAGCCGAAGAGATGGAAATTGCAAGCACTTCAGGTAACAGTCAAAGACTGTTTAAGCTTATACGCGACAGCGGTGGGTGGCGAACTTTGATTAGTGAAGTCGTGTGCGATAGGACTGGAGGGCTCATCCATGGTAGACAACAAAGGCTGGACCGTTGGGCATTGCGCTTCAATGATCAGTTTAATTGGCCACACACTAACGTATTTAGTCCGACATCTGCAGCTGCCAGTCCTTGTGTGGTGTCTGTTGATCCTCCAACAAAAGTGGAGGTTGAGTCGAATATTCGGCTTTTGAAGGGGAGAAAAGCTGCTGGTCCCGACGACCTTCCACCAGTTTTCAAATTGGGTGGGGAGTCTCTGGTCATTGATTGTACCCATTTTCAAGAAGGGCACACGTTGTGCCTGTAGCAATCATCCGATAGTTACTGGGGTGTTAGGTTCAATAATGCTGCGCCGTTTGACATCGATTCGCGAGAGTATTATCCCCGAATGATTTGCCTGATTTTGTCCAGGTCGAGGTTGCACGGACCAGATATTCACTCCGATAGATACTCTAAACGCGCCACGCACCGCCATCATCCTCATCATCATCGTTCAGCGTTAAACAGCAAGGCAAGCCCCACTGACCGCTGCCGTTCCCCAGAGTTACACGATTATTTAAAAGTAGTGAATACCCAAGGAGAGAAAGGAGTGGACCTACACGGGCAGGACAAGATAAGATGCTGCTGCAGCCAACACACGAAACACAGTCTAACTGTACAAACACACTCTTTCACGGTTCCTCGTCATATCCTTAAGTGTTTCCAACCAGCAAGTCGACGAGTCCTTCGGACCTCAACCACGTAGACGTGAAATACCTACCGCTTTCCTTCGATCGTAGTCTTTCGGGACTTGGAAGGTGCGTTCGACTCCGTAGATCGATCAGCACTATTCATTGCTCTCCACCGGAGTGGTATGCCAACGAAGTTTGTGAACCTGTTGCGAGCATTGTATTCGCAGACCTGTGGTCGCGTTAGGGTATACGGTGAACTGTCACGTTCCTTCGAAACGACTAGTGGCGTTCGACAAGGGTGTCCCATTTCTCTATTCCTGTTCAATTTCTTCATGGACGAGGTGATAGAAGATGCTTTAGGAGGTCTCCGGGGTATAGGACTCGAACTGGGAAATGGAGGGGAGCAGTGTGACCTTGACTACGCAGATGACGTTGTGCGTCTGTTCAAGTCTGCTGACCACGCACGACGCGCACTAGATAGACTGTCGAGATCGGTTGCTCCGTTTGTGCTTTGCACCTTCAAATTGCAAATTGCTGTTGCAGGACTGGACGACAGGAGTGCCGAACTTGGTGCTGAGCGGAGAGGAACATATGATTGTGGACCGTTTCACCTACCTTGGTAGCTGTGTGTCGGCAGTAGAAGTATATACGCATACATCCACGGCTCGTGCAGCTTACGCTGAACTGAAGCACTTGTGGCGTCGGCCTGATATTTCACGGAAGTTGAAAGGCCGTGTGTACTGTGCTGCGGTGCGTTCAGTTCTGTTCTGTGAGGCATGGAGTATGCGTGTGGGCGATGTTCGTCGTTTGGAGGTTTTCGACCACCGATGTCTGCGTAGTATGGCTAGGATTGGATGGAGTGACCGGGTGAGTAATGCGGAGGTCAGGTCTCTAGTACTAGGTGCCGGCTCTCAGAAGACCTTGTTTGAGCGTATGAAACTTAGTAGACTACGCTGGTTGGGTCACGTGTTGCTTATGAGAAACACTCGTCTACTATATCGTGTCGTATTTTGTGTTCCTCCTAAGGAATGGAAGAAACTATGTGGAGGTCAACAGATGACGTGGCAACGTGGGGTGATAAAATGTATAGCGAACTTAAGTAAAGTAGTTTTCTCACGTCTTCGTGGTTAGGGTCCGTCCGAAAGACTCGTCAACTAGCTGGCAGGAGACACTTAAAGGATATGACGAGGAACCGTGAACAGTGGCGATCGTGTTGTCATTTTCTATCTAATCAGAATGATTGAAAGAGTGTGTTTGTACAGTTAGACTGTGTTTCGTGTGTTGGCTGCAGCAGCATCTTATCTTGTCCTGCCCGTGTAGGTCCACTCCTTTCTCTCCTTGGGTATTCACTACTTTTAAATAATCGTGTAACTCTGGGGAACGGCAGCGGTCAGTGGGGCTTGCCTTGCTGTTTAATGCCGAATGATGATGATGAGGCTTTATATCCATGGATAACTGAAGAATGCTAACATCTTTTCAGGGGAAGAAGGAAGCCTGAGCTTTTTAATAAATGAAAAGACCTATGCTGTAAGTTAGTAGCAGCAATTCCAATAGTCGTCTTCACATGAGGATACAAGCTATATCCGGCTCCAGCGCAATTTCCTCACGGTGTTCGCTCGTTTACTGTCATAAAGGTGGTCTTCTTATTCTAGAACGCAAGATATCATTGAGGACAAACTTAAACTTGTAAGGTTTTCATAAAATCCTTGCGTTACCAAAATCTGATTTCCGGTTGATTGCTTCACTGTCACGAAAGTAATCCAGATGATTAGCGCAGCACGCTGGATCGATTTTGATGTCAAGCTCAGTTTTGATATAAATCACTTTAATGTAAATTCCCCAATTCGTGCTTGACAGCTTCCGTTTAACCGCAGTTCTCATGGAATCCCCCACATGCACGTGGCGGGACACATTATTTTTGTTAATAATTTTCCTAGTATCAAGATAAAATTAGTTTATAAGTATACCACGATGGGTGCGGTTCAGAAAATAGGTGAAGATGAATTGCTTGTTAGTGGTTAAAAGGAGTGCACATCTGTCGGATTGGTTGCTTTTGCCACGCCTGAAATACGACGGTCGAGGTTATATGTTGTTTGCTAGCAATCTCATTTCGCAGCCAAGATAGCTGCGAGCACAGCGACGAGTTTAACAACCTGATTTGTATTGATTCTGATGCTGGTAATTGAAACTGACAGACGGCTTCGATGAATTACCCCGTTCCTTGCGGATAAGTTTGAAGACCTCGTCATTCACCTAGTATCCCATGACCGCGCGGTGCACCACAATCACACTAATTGTATATTTTCTGATTTCCGTCGTCAACCGGTCGACTAGTCTTCACTCTTTCGGGTAGATGCCCTGTCCTTTTACCCGCACAGCTTGCCGAACATAAACAGACAAATTAACTGGTAACATGAATGAAGAAAGGTCAGGCAGTATCTTTAAGATTTCTAGAAGTCACCGGTCGACCTGTGAAGTGTACATTTAGTGTTGTACGGGCTAAATGCGTTCAACGACGTTTCCCAAACCCTAGTGTCCCATAGAGGAAACATTTATTCCGAGGAAATACTAAAGCAATTATTAGATCAGACCTGACAAACACCGCGAAACGAAGGTTACCCGGAAGATTTACACTTAAAAAATGTTATGGTCGATGACCATTCCAAGGTTTTGGAGCCGCAGATTTCTTTCCTGCTATTAATTTTCTAAAATAGTTTGTCCTTTTCTCAATATTTCGAAATTGGCGTTATTTTAAATATTGCGCGGTTGAATATTTTTATGTCCGCGAAAAGATAAAAGCCCGTTCTGTGATTGGCTAGTCCACACATCGATCAAGGCCACCCAAGAAAACTATATAGACGATAGAGCTCACTTGAATTTTGACTTGTGTTAGTGGGCCACCAATAAACGCGCGGCAGTACTCTGTGTTCGTCTTCTCTCTTCCGCTAGCGGGCTGGGCTGGCTGTTCGTATTTCGCGCCGCTTATTGTTCCGTGTGGCAGCAGATCTGTCCCTTTCGTTGTGCGACTACGGGCCTTGAGTCTTGAGCCCGAACATTTTGTTTCCAACCTCTGTGTGTGTTCGTGTCCTACTAGACCACTGGTTGTGTGCATATATGTAATATCGTGCGTCGCGAGTACTTGTGTCTTGTGCTTCAGTATGTGCATAGACCAACCAAACTCGGCAACATAACAAGAAAATGCTGGAAACACCCGAGAAAACGTCGAGTATGAGGGCTTAGTGGGAGGATCTTCAAATGCAACTACTCGTTCTGCGTTTGGGAAATATTATAGCCCGTACTTTTTGTGTCACCATCTTACGCGCACGTTTCACCAATCTATCAGTGGTTTCTACATTGCTTGTCCCTTCCTCATCCATGCCAACCTATTCATTTGTTTGCTTATGTTCGGCAAACTATGTAGGTAAAACAACACGACATTGGTCACACAGAATCCAGGAGGACAAGCGAAGCCAGTTGGAATTTATGAATATGATCTAAAACGAATCCTAAAACCTTTCAGAACAAGTCTATTAGTTCAATAATTCGTCGAGTTTTATTGTTCAAACGACTTTACCCTAGCGACCGAGGCTAGTCATTTTTAACTAGTAACATACAGCTTGCAAACAGATGTAGTAAGAAAAACCTGCAGTTTGACTCACGGTATTTGACGGTACTCCGGTGTACCCTGTAAATGCTAGGACCTTCAAAATATCACAATCGGTGAGTACTAAGTAAATGTATGAGTACCACCGGTTGTGATACATTGAAAAATTTCCGTTGCTAATATCTTGAAGTTTCTAGTAATTTTGGGCTATAGAAAAGTATCACCAAATATGATGAATTTATCTACAATTTCCTATTATATCTGTCTAGGCTGTAATAAGTCCACTTAAACACGGGTGTCCTTTGTTATCCAGGCGACCTTGCCACAACATGAAAAATTCAATTGCAACGGAGCATTAGGCCGTCGTAAACACGTTTGGAATGGGCTTAAGATTGATCCTAGCTTACATCTATAGGGACAAAAAAGCTCACTTGTCTGACGGAAGCGTTTACGTTGTCGGTCCACCGTTACGCATGTACTGACAGACTGAATCCATTCATTTAATAATCGGGATTTTTCACATTACCTGGAGTTTAATATTTACAGTCAGTCTTGTAATGGGTAGTTATTTGACTTATTTCAAAACTGACCTTGCGTCTAGGTCATTCTGGCGCGTTCTGTTCTTATCCTGGCGATAAAGCGATGGACCAGAAATAAAGAATCCTTTTAGTGTTACAATGTGGAAGGTAATAGACAAAAAAAAATCAAATCGAAATTGTTGTGCTTATAAGCATATCCGGCATTTTAGACTAAATAAAGTCCCTACTTACATAATATTAAATAAAGTGTGACCGGCTCGTCTTTTTCGTAGGAAAGCAATCATATGTAAACGTGAACAGAATTATTTACATTGCTATAAAACTTCTGCTTAGGTTCTGTTTTGCTAATCCTAAGGTAGATTGTTATCGATGTTCCATGCACCCTTGGTCCAGAAGAGAGAAACATATGCGAGTGCTTCAAGTGGTGCCGAAAAGCTAGCACGGATCAATCCTGCAATAAAGTAGGGAGTGTAATCATCTAATAGAGAAGTGGAAAAGACCGTGTGGACTTATTTGGCGATTCGGTAATCCCGTTTATTGATACTTGATATTTTGCGATCCGCAAAAGCTTGAAAAGTAGATGTTTCTTGTAGTAACTTATTCGAAAATGTTTCCCGACTTTCTTATATTCACCGAACGTCCTCATTTGCGTGAATAAAATGAAAAAAAAACTTTTTATAGATCACCAAGGAAAGTACTGTGGTGAGCAGGATAGTTTCCAAATTCGAAGGAAAAATAAACAACATAACGAAACGATGGTTTCTGCTAAAGAAGCTCCTCGGTGCGCTGCACCGGAATTTAGTAAACATATTATCTAGGGTAGAGCGGTTTTCTTCGTATCTAATATAATTTGGATGAAGACATCACTAGCTCTTGAGTATGGTTTACGTCAAAGCATCATTGCCTGAATTTTGATGCTGTTAAAGATATATTTAATGTTCGGACATGATAGCTCAATGAGCTACCGGCAAAGTATGTATCAGTTTTGGAAATTCTAAAGCCTCATGGCTTGTAAGGTAAAATTAATTTCATACTTGTGATAATAGCGGCCAAAATAAATTGATCAAAAAAATACTGAAAGACTGGCGAGGCCATTGATTATCAACGTTTGTTGTTGTTGTCTTTCTACCAATCCAGAGTTCAAACATCGGTCAATAAATCTCATTTTCTTCTCATCGGGTAAAATGTACAAAAAGGACATCATGTAAAGTCTTTCACATGTATGGTAGCTTTTCACTCCTTCATTTCTGCATCATCAGGATGCCATGGTTCGCCGGTGTGTTTGAAGCTACCCGGATACCCAAACTGGAAGAAGAATACAATGGATAGGCGTATATATCCACCTAAATAGCGAGCACAATTCGAACGCAGCAATCATGAAAGGTCGAAAACAAGGAAATTAGAAATAAGAAGGTAGTCAACAAAATGGGACAAATTAGTATTGTTTTTATCGTGCGTATTTTGATGTGTTCTTTTGTTCAGCTTCTTGAAAGTCTGTGGTAATTGCTTCTCATGGTTTTCAGGCCAGGGCACAATTAAATCTAGTCAATACTTCAATGAAGCATTCTGAAACCAAGTCAAATATGCTGCTTTCAGTTTGAACTATTTGGCCGATTACGCTCGAGAGCGTGTTTGGGTGAGGAACAAAATCGTCACACGCACGATTCCATGTACGTCCAGCACTATGCACGAAAGCAATGTCATAACATTGAATTAAATGACTATGACCGAATTTTCAACCGCACTAATTAAAAGCCCCGCTTAGAGCACTGAAGACACCAAAGTCGGAAGTAAACGACAAATTGGTGAATATAGGCACAAACCGTGGACAGAAACGAATAAAGTAATTAGTTGAACATCTTAAGATGATAGGAGAAAAGTCTGTGTTACACTAAAAAGGTAGCGAAAGAGGGATACTGGAAAATGAGGAATAGAGCTCTCCATCACCCGTTTTTCGAGAGGGAAATTACGAGAATTGCTGTCCTTCTATGAGAGTAGTACCATCGGCGACTTTTCACACAAAGAAGTCATAAAATTTTGCATATTGTATTTCAATCCAGATTAGACGCTGGTCTTCACAGACGAGCTTAGTTATAGTGTGGTGGTGTTAGGGATGCGTCCTGCACATTCGAAATTTAGAATAACGCTGCAAACGTTCATGGATTCGAAGCTAGGATCCGTTCTTTCGGGAAAATATCTAGTTGAAGCCGATAAACCTTAGTGATTATCGAGCTATAGCTCATCAATCAGTCCTATGCCGAATGACGCGGTGCCGGGCACACTGAAGGCGCGATTGACTCCAGTCAATCGGAGATATATGTTACTTTGATGTGACAGTCGGTGATACACCAATGATTGGGTCTATACTGTGAGTTGATGGCTATTATAATTAGACTCAACCCAGATATTTTGTAAATGATACTTTGGAGCTGAAAACACAGTTAACTAATGCATGTCCACCAGAGTAGGGAGGTGGCTAAGATGAAGATATGCTTATTATTATTTGCTGTTTATTTAAAAATGACATTGATTTAGCAAAAGCAGAGTGAAAATCGTAAAAATTTCGGCTTGTTCCTGAAAGTGACCGAAATTCAGCCGTTGGGTCATGGAAACAGTGCGCATTAATTAGACCGTGTGTGCTAGACCACAGTGCGCTCAGCTCTGTCGTATGGTTCCGAAACGTGGAGCTGGCGTGCAGCAAGCGTTCGCCACTTAGAGGTTCCCCATAATCGATGTCGGCGTAGTATTACTAAGATTGAATGCAGTGATCGACTGCGCAATGCCTAAGTTAGGAATCGAGGATTAGATGCCAGTTCATAGTATTCTATCGCAGTGTATCAAGGTTAGACTTCGTTGATTGGGTCACGTGTTGTGTATGGGGAACACTCGTCTGAAACAGAGCCCTATTTTCCGTTCCTCTCACGAGGTTGAAGAAGTGATGTGGACGTCAACAGATGGCATGGCTGATCCGAATGAAAGAATGCAGATGTCTCGTGTCTCAGTGAGCGGGACCCGAAAGACTTGTCAGCCAGCTGGTTGTAAACAGTGATGGATGTGGCGGCGAAATGCATACAATGTCGATCATGTTTTACTTTCTTTCGAATCAGAATGAATAAAAATATGCGTTTATGCACTGTGTATGCTGCTACGGCATGTTTCCCCGCCTGTCCAGATCCACTCCCTGCGCACCGTGTACGGTCACATCTATTACAACTTGTAACTTGGACAAAAAAGCAGTGAACAGTGGAGCTTACGCTGTTGTTTAACACCGAACGAGGATGTAACAAGCAAAGCCTCAAGTGAAAATAACTCCAATCAATAAACAGAGAGCGGGGTAGTCGACGACAAAGTTGTTACATAAAACTGATACCCGATGGGTGGTTTGAACTGTTTCAACAACTGAAAAAAGTAATTTCGGGTTTGCGATGATAGTAACCTGTCAAATGACTAAGTGTGATACACACTCGGTGGCATTTCGTAGCACTGTCGTTTGACAGAAACAAACAGCCCAATGCTTAAACTGGGCAGAACATCATTGTACTGCAGCAGTCAGTGGGGGTAACGCAACTTTTCGTAGTGACTAAGAGTCCAACTGAGACTGTACTTATTACTACCACTACCTATGAGGGGAAAAGAAAGTACTTCAAATCATAAAGTTGCATCAAAACACCTTAGATGGTTTAGTCAAGTCTTCCTTTGAAAGAAACCAGTGAAATTCATTCTGGATGATAAATGCAAGTCGTTTTTTTACACCAACATTCAGGGTTGCCATTTACCGCAAAGCAAGTTTTATTCCAAGAAAATTGTGGGTTTCATAATAAGCACGATGTGTTTAGATTGGCCATTACACCCTTGATGTAAATGCTAGAGAGTAATTACGGGAACATCACGGTCATTATCGTTCAGCGTTAAACAGCAAGGCAAGCCTCATTGACCACTGCCCTTTCCCCAGAGCTACATGTTTCTGTAAAAAGAGTGAATATCCAGGGCGTGGACTGTCACAGATGGGAAAATATAGGATGCCGTTGCAGCCAATATACAGAACAGTCCAACTGTACAAACGCACTCTTTCAATCATTCTGATTCGATAGAAAATGACAACACGATCGCCACTGTTCACGATTCACTGCCAGTGCCTCCAGCCACGTAGTTGGAGGGTCTAACGGACACCAACCACGAAGAAATGAGACACTTACATTACCTAAGTTTCCTGAACATTTTCACATTCCACGTTCCCACGTCATCTGCTGACCTCCGCATAGCTTCTTCCATTGCCTAGCAGGAACACAAAATAGGGCACGACATGGTAGACGAGTGTTCGTCATACGCAACACGTGACCCAACCAGCGTAGTCCACTAAGTTCCATACGTTGAAACAAGCTATTCTGAAAAGTGGCACCCAATACCAGATTCCTAACCCCAATAATACTCACCCGGTCACTCCATCTAGTCCTACAAATACTACGTAAACATCGGTTGCCGAAAACCTCCAACCGACGAACATCGTCCATACGCATACTCCATGTCTCGCAACCGTACAACAGATATGAACGCACTGCAGCACAGCAGACACGACCTTTCAACTTCAGTGAAATATCGGGCCGACGCCACAAGTGCTTCAGTCCAGCGTAAGCTGCCCGGGCCTTGGATATGCGCGTGTTTACCTCTACTGCCGAGCTACCATCGGCAATCACGGGAACTGTACATAGACGGGAGCACTGTTGTCTACAGATTGTCCTTCCTGAAAAATGACGCGTCAATAGGAGAAGATCGCTCCATCGAAGAAGCGCAATACATGAGTTTATTGAAAATAAACTTAAAAAACTAAGTCCGGAATGTATCAGTATAAGGATAGGCCAGGCAAGGACACCTGGTGGTCAGATCCAACTGCGAATCCGGCCGCGTGCTTTCGGGGAGCCTATTCACCTGCCCATCTACACGAGAGCGATATAAAGCATTGTCGCCCTTCAAGTAAGAAGTGAAGCTGAAATTATGCCTTGCCTAAGTGAACATTTTTATCACATGCCTAGAGGAAGCATGTATCACAGCCCCCCAGGGTTCATTGCCGTGAAATAGCGGGACCGGTGGACGGTAACTGTGACCCGGAAATTTGCAGCGGCATAGAAAAACATGGTCGCACTTTGTCGTGTGTGAACAAGCTGGGAGAGAACGAACCGTCACCTACCAGTGAAATGACCGAGGTGACGGACGCCTAGTCTGTTCAACCTCGGTTGGTTAACCGCATGGCATCCATCCTGTCAAATCATCCACAAAGTTACTTCACACCTTCCTATTAGTGATGTACTTGAAATCCAGTATTTTAAACTCTGGACCCTATAATTTTGCATTTGTCGACGGGAAATTGTTCACTCTGAAGAGTTGACTGAGAAACAGTAAAAACTGGCGATCTTATTTTTCGTAGTTTTACTCACCAACGGGGTACGATCGTACACGCATTGTTTACTGTTAATCAGAACTCTGACGGCATAGGAAAATCTTGATCTGCTACATGCTATCAGAGACTGAGCAGTGCAGACAAAATCGCTTGGCGTCAACAAGAGCTGGTACATGTGTTTAGTAGTGAAAGTTTGCTATTACTTCAAAAACCAGGAATTCGAATCACAGTTATTCGGTTTACTTTGGTAAAATAAATCGGCTGCTACTCGATTCGTTACTATACTAGACCTGTTGATACTTTATGCCACGTCAAGTTTAAGGGCCGTCGCTTTTTGCCCCATATCTCTTATGATGCTATGGCCCTAAGACCTAAGGTGTGCTACCAACCCCTACACAGTGCTCAAGCTTCGCATATGAAACGAAATATTGTTTCATATGGTCATGTTCACCGGATGAAGAGTCACATCCATGTGTCAACTCTCATGTTGAGACGTTGCAATTCGCTAAGTCGAATCTCAATAACAGAGTTTCATATACAAGCAGCAAATCCCGGATTCGCAATACAGTATAGCTGGGAAAATATCGATCCGCATTTCATAGCGTAGTTTGGTGGTAGAAAGCTGACAGGTAAAAGCGGTATGTTAGTATTAGGGGACGCAGCCACGGACAGCGCGAGGCGACCTTTACTGACCGTGATCACTGTGAGAATCAAAACACAATACAAACAGTTTGTATCTCGTCTCAAGCGGGGTAATACTAATGTAAACCTTTGGGCCGCATTTTCATTGCACCCAAAAGAGGAAAAAAGGCACCAGGGGTACGCACTGAACCACGCACAGTTTGATCATTGTGAACAGCGGGTGTAAGCAGACGACGATAACTTCACAACCCTTTGGATAAGTTATTTTCATTAAGATTGTCAGCATCGTCTATCTGACTGTTACCGAAATCAGTGGTTGGGTCCGACAAAAAGAGTTCGGACAATAAATGTTTATTTCCCACTATTCACTCGATCGGCTCAAGTTTGAACACACATAATAAGACAGCAGGAGGGATAAATAGAAAATTACAGGTAGAAGGACAATGTGCATCGATGGACGAGTCAAATTGAAAACAAAAAAAATCAAAGAACTCCGCGATTTGCCGGGGGCTTTACTCGGTATATGCGTACAAGCCAATTTTCTGATGTGAATGCTTCTTCGAGACCAGTCAACTTATAACCCCTGTTTCCGATGGCTTGTCTTCGGACACGGTCGAAGCCCGATGGTTGATCTGTGCAAAAAAGGAATAGATAAACGTCACAATGACTAGGGGTTTAAGGAAAACAATTTTTCCATTTGAGAGTACCAGTATTTCACACTTTTCGAATTTGAAACACCCTGGGACCACTTACAGACGAAGAAATTGACAGCACGACTAGAAATCCATTAGATTATGAACTAATCTATTCAATCCGTGGGTGATTGGCAAGTGCTGGAGCATACAGTGCATCGAACACATGCATTTCTCATTGACCTCTGTCTTTAATATTATTTAACTGTTTTAGTCAGGCAATAGGCACCTACATTGTGACAGGTACTAGACCAGTTGCGCGTGCTTAACCATTGACCATTGCACATGTTGAATAAGTGGTTTAATTGAAATAACTGCATTCACTTTTCTAGGAACGCAACATGTGGCCCTCGTAACAGAACGTATTTGCATCGCAAGCACGAAATTGTATGCAACAGGAACTGGCATTTTGTAATGACAAAAAAAATCACTAGTAACATTTTTTTCGAATTAACACGCTCCAAGGCCCCATGGATCGAACTAAGCAAGAACACGAATAGGACATTATCGAAACAGAACAACTGTCCACCATGTGACAGATTCCAGAATATCCCTTGAAATCAGATCCATCCATTCAAGAGTAGACCAGCTAGATGGTACTGACTCCAGCATCCCGAGTGAACTTTCGTAACATACTCTTTCGTAATGCAGCATCTCTGACAGCTCATTTTCGGTCACCGAACTTCATCCAAATTGGCTCAGAACGTGGGCTGTACCTGTCATCTATGTTTTTAACACTGGACTGGGATGTTTCAATAGTTACTTATGATGTGAGAAGATTGTGTGACGGTCAGAGAAACAATTTCATTTGCCACAATTTTCTACTTTCCAGTCCAAACATGTTACGAATCCAAAAATCAATGCAGTGGTCAGGCGACCGTTCGTTTACTCAGGAAATCATCAGACCGTTGAACAATCATCATTTCAGTGGTAAAAACTAACAGTGACCGCTCAGCTGAACCAATTTCAAAGGAAACTAGTATTTTCGCAGGCTCACGGCTTAGACGTTCGGACACGACAGCTGCAAGCTGACTTTCCTTGAAACTCTAAATTTTTTTCAAATGTTCAGCCTTCTCGTCGAGTTAAGATTATGTCAGCTTTTACAACGATTAGCAACGAGCCAACTCAATCAAAAGAGAACGACAGAGAATGAAAGATAGCATACAAATTATTAATTTCAACAACTATGCAGAAGAGGAAGCACTTCGAGCGTAAGAATGGTACTGACTGCGACACTGAGCAGCATTACCCATCGCTTTTCTTAGCCGCATGGGAGAGACGCGGGAACTTGAAGTCGGTAGTTTGGTTGGACCTACACAAACCAGTAAACCGGTGAGGATTTTCACGTTTTTGCTGTCAGTGAATGGCCACCTCGATTTATCAACTTCTAACCACTATCTGTGTTGGAGAATAGCACATTACGAGGTGGTCGTTGTGTGAGCATGTGCGAAAAAAATGTCACAACCACCCTAATCTATTCTGATTCAATGTCCCTTCTGAAGAACGAACCCCAAAGCCCAGAACTTGACGCCTGACCTTTGAGTTATTCTACCAATACTATGAAGACAGCAGTGTTCAAACATAAAAGTCTTCGCATATCTTCTGTCCTCAATCGCTGTTACTCAGCCACAGAGCGAGACCGACCTTATTGCTGCTGTACACACCCGATCGCTGATCGATAACCGGGTGTCACAAAGACGATACAAATGTCTCAAATGGGTGAATGCCAACTGAGCCTTCTGCATAAGCGGAGGAGCTTTGTCTGACACACGACCACTAGGCAAAATAGAAGTACTCCATTAACTAAATCTATCCGCCTCACCCAGTTGTTCTCTGCAGGAACAAGGCTCGGCTTCGATCTAATCCAGTCTTATAAAGCCATTTGACACAACGAAAGTCCAAAACGCATCCCGAACACGTCTACATTATCGTTCAGACGATAAAGAAGAACCTTTAACTATTCTCACCTAAGGATTAAATGATGGAGGAAAAGTACTGCTGCCATTCGCCACAGTTATTTTTGTATCGCACTCCAGGGTCACAGTGAGAAGTAAGGTTGTATTCTAGACTGATTTCGTGGATGAATTCAAATTTAAACAATTGCTTAATGTTAAGAACTAAATAGTGTTGTACTCAAAAAGTTCGAATAAGATCCAAAACAAAGTTTCGTTGATGGAGTCAGAAAAAAGAGCCACAACCTGAGTATTGCATGACGAATCTTTAGGTATATTTCACTGTGTCCCTAAGCAGCGCATTTACAGACGCAGATTTTCATGGTTTTAAATACTGTTTTATTTGTGCAGCTCAGGTCGATGATTTTTGAGGGCCTATAAACACTAACTTTGGAGTTTCGATTGTGGACATTTCATCCCCAGCGGGGGTGATATCATCAACGCACTGTTGCTGATGACGACACCTTTGCGAACTTATCGTCATGTTCAACAACCACAAGATTTCAAAAATCATCAAACGGAGATACTAAATATATTTGTTAGTATCTAAAACAAGTGAAAACAAATTTGAGCGTTCAACGAGGAATACTTTTGGATTCGGCGTTTTTTGCCTACTTACAAGCTCCTAACTAAGAACAATTTAAGTCTTTCTCCAAGAGTGTTTGAGTTAAAACACTTCACCTGCAGATGTAAACCATAGACCACTTTTCAATCATCCAGAAGCACGAATAGTTGCAAAGCAGAAGGGAAGACGCACGGTAAGTGCCTTAAAAAGGCCAATGCACTGCCGATTTCAACTCGACTGGCAATGGAGCGTTCGCGATCAAAATGCCAAATTCGCCTATCTTAAGGTCACGGAATGGCAGAATTATCAACAAAGAAATTCAACCATAGTAAACAAAATATCAATTCTCTTTCTGGACGCTGATCGTTTCTATTGCTTGTTTGCTATCGTCTGATCCTGTGTCATCAGTAACCGATGCACTTTGATGAAGGTGCCAGTTGCACGTTACACAGGAAATGTGTTCAACTGAGTGAGGTTAGCATACCAGAACCGGTAAGTCGCGTGTGACACAGTGTACTTTTTATCCCCGCAACCGATACATAAAACAGACCTAAGACAGTCTTATTCTCAGCTTTTAGCATTGCACATCTATGATTTCTGCGCAAGAAAAAGACGTCCATGTGCTATTTCATTTCAGGCATGGAGATAGAATGTTGTGAAACAGCTTATGGCTCAGAGTCTGCAAGGCTGTCGCAATAATGACGACAACAAGCAATTACGATGCTGATGCTTGGAGTCGGTTCGAACCACACACGTTCTCCGTAGGGGATGCGATTAGGAATCGAAGTGACTAGCACTGTCTAGATCTGAACCTATGGTGTACTAGCGGCGATACAAATCACTTTGGGATGCCGTCTCATGTTTGATTTGTTTAATGACTATGCAGGGAAACAAAACTGCTAAATAATCCCAATAAAGAGGTATCGTGGTTGCTACTTCGGTCTGTGATCCATGGGTCAAAATTGGGCAAGCATTTCAAACTCACTTCTGTCAGGCTGAAGATGCCAAAAGCGATAATAACTCAATTTGTACATGAGGCAGTTTTGCATCGTCGGAGACGCTGATTTGTCCACGCGCATTTCACCGTAAGGTGTGTAATAATCTTCCTCACGAATGTGCCGACCCTTTTCAGTACTGCCGGCGATACGGACCATCCAGATAAACTTGTTTATATCTGTCAAATAAACAGATGGCGCACACATATATACACATATATAAGACAAATCACTTTGGAAGTGAACGACGGTTCTTCCGTGCGAAAATTCGTTTAAGAAAGGGACAAAGTGTCGTGTCTCTGCGGATTATTAGAACTAAAAATAAGTCTAAAAAGGATTCAAGGCATACAAACTGTCCGCTAAAAACACTACTCAAATAAACTAGGACCCCAAGGCTCTTTAATTTCAGTTAGACGCATTTCCGTTTAAACAAAATCATTTGTATGCTTACGTGATAAAGTCCACCGAACTATGAATGAGACTCATGAGATTTGTTATTATAGTAAGACCGGTTAAAAAATACAAGTGTTTATCAACGATCCCCAAGAGGCCAGGTCACAAAAAATAGCACCAAGGTTATCAGACAACTGCACAGAGATCTCGATTCTAATCAGGCATTTTGCCAACTGTGACCGGCAGTCCCACACACAAATTAGAATATCACAGCACCGTCGATTTAACGGACAAGCACTTTAATCAAGGAGGCTCAAATGTGCTTCTGTTCGACTTGGACACCATCGAAGGTTGCGTTTAAAATGGACATTGGGCAGTGCCTTTATGGGGCAAACAATGGAAATTGACCATTCGGATAGGTACATAATCATCTTCGTTATTCAAAGACCATCGTTCAAGGCGCGACTGGAAACATCTTTACATACATTAAATTGATATAATGCCAGAAACAATATAGTACAACGAGAATTCAGCACACGTAGGCGGAACCACTTCAAGGAAAGTTTGAAGTGGGCAGATTCCTTAGAGTGGCATTATCGGTTGTGAAATCAACAACATTTGGGCACTTACCTCAAGATATTCCGTAAGGTGGATGCATCTTATCAAACAGCCCGGATCAGGATTACTCATCAACCATTCGCCTTTTGTCTTATCGGCATGCCCAATTACAGGACCGCCATTTTACCTGGGATCTTAGCACACGAAGAACTTCAGTCATTCCGTTAGCAGTTTTATGGTCCTTCATTTACTGTGACTTTCTTGGTTGTGAGAAAAATAAGGGGCTATTTCTATAACTGGAAATCGGTCTGCTGGACAAAAGGGTCACTGGGGTGGATCGGAGTTTTCTGGCAGAAAAGCGTAAACTTAGTGGCAAAAAGATGAGCCGTACAACACAGAGGTCACGAGAAAAATAATGCTGAAGTCGATGATGAATAAGCGCAGTCGCAGGAGAATGGAGATTACATTATGCTGATGACTGGTTCGCCGAAAGTAAAAATGTCGAAAACCATGGCAAACCGAATGAGCACCAACTCACCAGAATCTCATTCGAGTTGTTAGGAGCGTGAATGGATGATAAGTCCACATGGTGATTCGTCAGGGGATTTTCGTCGGTCAGGCAAGGCCGACCTTCGGGAAGGGGACACAAAGCTCGAAAGTACTAACTTTTCTCCCCAGTAGTATGTTCCGCATATGGATGAAGTTTTTTCATCAATCCAAATGAGAAACGTACCACTGAGGAGAAAAACCAATACTTTCGGGCCCTGTGCCCGTTTCTCGAGGTTATCTTTGCCATACTGACGAAAATCCCCCGACGAATCACCATGTGATTCTCAAATGGACTTATAATCCATTCACGCTCCTAACGATTCCAATGAGATTTTATTGAGAAACTAAGAACGGGGCGCACCAGCATATGGATGGTTGGGCAGAAGAATACCGGGTACGCATCCCTGAAGAGCAGCAATGACCGCGAAACCGGTCGTGTGTTCCCGGGTTAATTTTGTTCATCCATCCATGTGCGAAACATACTACTGAGAAGACCACTGATTCGCTTATTCCCAACTTTCTTATACTATGATAAAATCATGTCCTTCTTCATAGTAAACTTCAGTTAGTATTTTGCATCATAGAAACATCAGGAATTCCTGCCCAATAGTATCGGAAGCAAAGGCCTGTCGGGTTTCGAAAATGCCATTTACCGAGATCGAAGTGACTACGTTAATGAAGCCTGGTAGCAACTATACAGTTCTAAAGTCAAGCATAGTTTCAACACCGCCGAACAGGGGGAACCAAAGTCTAAGAAACTTCGCTCTTTTAACGCGTGCATTTCTGCGCAACTCTAGTTCAGCTGTCACCAACTCTCATCCTGAATACCTACTAAGAACTATTAAAGTAACTAGCCGCATAATTTCACTTTTCTGAATCAGATGGCGACGTCGTGAAACAGTCGCCATGGCCATCCAGATTTCGTGACGGGCTGAGGGATGGCTTGTGGATACAAAATTCTGCAACAACTATTGCCACTTAATTTAAATAGTAAGGTCTAAATGTCATACCGATCTTTTCAAAAAGTGGAAAACGTCCCCACTCCAACAGTATAAAATACAACGCAGCATATCATTGATTTTGCCACAACGGGACTGAACCTTGATAAGGAGCGACGGCTTGCGTGCCCCCATGACCTAACGAGCTATGCAGGACGGCTTATCTCAAGCCTATGATCCAGTCACGCCTGGAAGGCTATTGGGTAGAGCCTAAAGAAATAGTCTCCTGGTTGGAGGTCGATTGCTGTGAGCCACAATCTCTTGCAAACGGAAACCGGTAACGGATAGGTGCAGCATCATGTGATGAAGTTCACCAAACCGCTAAGAGCCTTCCCGGTAGCTTCATGGCAAAGCACGTGCCGAACTGAGTTCTGCATAGTTCGCAGATTCAAACAGGCATATGACGTCGTTAACGTAACTTAAGCAACACAGCTGCTCCCCATTTGCCACTTCCAACCCTAAATCCTGGATACCTCCTAGACCATCTTCTGTTGCCTTGTCCATAACGAAGGTGAACAAGAATGGGGAGATGAGAAGCCATTGTCGAACACTTTCAATCATTTCAAATGAACTGAATGGTTCACCGTTTACCCTTCAAACGACCACAGGTATACAAGTATAATGCTCGCGAGAGAATCGCTAACTTCACTTGCATACCAATCCGGTGGAGAACACTGAACAGTGTTGTTCGATCCACTGAGATGAACACCCGCTTCAAATCGAAGAGAACTACAACCGTAGGACGATGGTGTGTGGCGCGCTTCCACTAACTAGCGAAGAGTGAATATCTGGTCGATGCAACCTCGACCTGGACGAAATCCGGCCTGTTGTTCGCGGATGTTACTATCGCGAATCGATGTCAAACGACGCAGCATTATCGAAGCTAACAACTTTGTAACTATTAAGTGACTTAATTGTTCACTCAATAGAGCAGTCGTTTCACATCTAGCACAGACTAACCACACCGTGAATGTGACGCAAACTTTCCGGACCCTGTACAAGGTCAGAGGTTAATAATCTAGGTTAGCAAAGTGTCGCCTTTCGGTCACTACGGAAGCTGTCGCGATCCGTCTTCACAATCCTCCACTGCGCTGCTAAAAACAATTTGTGGTTGCGCTTCAACTCCTCTGGCCCACCCTGCATCCCAATGCAAAGCCTGTACAACAAAACAATTAAGATAACACGTTGTCGTGCATTCAGGTTATGCATGTAATACCACAAATCCCTTCCTCACCCATATTTTTATCTGACTAATCCAATCCTTCCTAAAGTGAGTTCTTCCAAATATATAAGGATGTAATGACACAGGTACGAATCACCGGAAACGAGCTTGTTCGCCAAGTTGTGTTTTTTCAATGTGCTCAGTGAGAATTTCCAAGGAACTTAGTAACTATCGAAATAAAACAGATCCCACGATGATTGCTACAAGCACTGCGTGTGCCCTTCTTGAAAATTTGTACAATCAGTGACTCACCCCAACATAACAGAATACGCTCGTTGTTCCTAATATCAGGAAGCAAGAAGGTATGGGAGTTCGTCAGGACCGGCTGCTTTTCTCCTCTCCAGAAGTCGAATATTTGACTCAACTTCCACTTCCGTTAGGGGATCAACAGACACCTCCCAAGGATTCGCAGCTACTGATGTCGGTCTGAATACATTAACGTGTCGCCAGCTAAACTGATCCCTGAAGTGCTCAGCCTAACGGTCCACCATTTGTTGTTTATCATGGATGAGCTCTCCATTCTCATCGCACACGACTTCACTAACCGAATTTCGCCGCCCAACGCTGTCGTGTATAGGTTTAAATAGTCTTTGGCTGCTACCTGAAGCGGCTGCTACTTCCATCTCTTTGGCTATCTTTACCCACCGGTTGCATGATTCTTCTTCATGTCTACTGTCGATTGACGCTGCAGCTATCGACGCATCTTATTCACCTCCTTGCAGTTAGGGAGCTGGTGTTTTTGCTCCATTAGACTAAAATAGTCTAGCGAGATGCAGTGTTTTTGTTGGACGGTGGATCTAGGACTAGAGGCGAAAGCTGCTGCCAAATGCATCACACTAATCATCAGCGTGCTGCTAGTCGGAGTTCTTAGTTGGCCTGATCACTCCTGTTCCTAACTGATGCGAACAACCGAATTAGACAGATGTTCTACGACTAATTGGGTTTGCGATTTTTGTCGAAGCCCGTTGAGTTGCACCGAAAATCTCATTAAAATTAGTGCATGGTGCGATTCGACGTATGTGATCCAGTACGATCTACAGTTCTGGACACAACCGCGCCAACGGTGGCTTATTGCGATGTGGTTCGTCTGTCTCAGACTACCCTTCGAATTAGGGCACCCTGTCCCCAGACGGCGCGAACTGTGTCGGAAATTCGTGCTAGACCGGTATAAATGATTGTCTTATCAGAAATAGAAAAGCCTGTCTCCGTTATCCGTACGCTGAGCGGGCAAGGAACAACACCCACCCAAACAGGCTTCCGACGCAATGAGTTGTCCAACTTTCGGATTAAAATCACCTGCTACCGCTACGACGTCAGAACCTTTGCTCTTCCGAACGACAGTGACGAGTTCGTCATAAAATCGTCTTTTTGCGTGTCAACAATACAATCTGCTAGAGCGTATGATGGTATAACAAATATGCTGCGCATGACACAGCCTTTCGAACGCCAACTGATGCTTGCAGTCCTACGGTGCACAAATGACTATTTCCCGGAATCCGGTCTGAAAAGGCCGCTTCAGCTTTGTCATTGAAAGCTGTTCCTTCACTTCGTTGTCGCACAGCGCAAGCTGTTTCGTCTCCTGAGATCCACAGGAAATATCTTTTGGAGATATTGGTGCAGTTAGTTGAATCACACCAATCGAATCTTGAATCTGCATTTCCCTGGGGCAACAGACATTAATCGCCAATGGGTCTCTAGTCCATCGCTAGCGCTAAAAACGGCTGTTGAGCACCATGCATGAGAGTGCACACACTGAAGAAGTAAAGCTTCAGAGGCTGACAAGGTTTGAGAAAAATGTGAACTAGCAGATTGAAAACCATCTACGACACTGTTTCACAATGAACCGCTGCAAGTATGGGGTGTAGTATCAGTGGGGAGATTCATCCGCATCAGCAGTACCGACATAATCGTTCGGCTGTAATCAAGCGGACATGCTCTACTGGCCGCTGCGCCTCTTCAAGAATTGCTTTTCTTGCTAGGTATTAGTAGTTTTCACGAATTATTGGCCATGTGCAGTGCATATCTACTGCTCACGAACTGGGAAACGAACCCAGGACGAACGACGAGTCAAACACCTTAGCCACTACGATGGCGGGCAGGCTCATTATCCATTTCATTTTCGCAACGTGATCAATGTAACCGTTGTTAGCATTATCGTTTTCGACTGAAACCCGACACGTATGTAAGCAAAAGTCTGTGCAATACAATTTTGACGCCTAATTGAATAGCGGCGTACCCTACTGTTATAACCTTTGCAGATTGTTTGCCTGAAGGATTGACTCGAGTTATAAAAAAAATACAGTTCGATAAATGGACTACTGATTTTCGCACAATCCCTTTTACGCACATTATGTAGTGTGTTCGTCAACAAGATCTGTGTTGGTGAATTTACAGACAAAGTTTGATTATGTTACGCTTCATTTCAAAATTATGAAATGGTTGTTGTTGAATCAAAAGCTTACTGTTCCTGATCAGTGGTCACAACAACTCTAATTTTCGAAACATATATAGCCCATTTAGACGTTGACCATCCACTGTTTACCGAGGTTTGAGTATATCTTTACTGTATTGCCTCGATGAGAAGTACAAAAAAGACAGAAAGGTGTTTGACAATTCTCAACTTCCTAATCAACTTTCCACAGTTATCTTGCAGGGATGAAGAGAGTGACAAATAAAGACATGTTTCTGAGCGTTGCAGATACAATCTGAAGTATATTGGTTAGAATGAACGCAGCCGACTTTCAGAGAAAGAATAGGTAATAGAAGAATCGCCTAACAGAGAATTTTACCTGGTTAGCCGCATACAAAGTACGACTTCATAGGGGACAACGAAAGGCTACCGTTGGGTATACTTCCTTTCGCTTTCTCAGAGCAATGAAATCGTTATGACCTCTACTACACGATGATTGAAAACTCGTATGATCTCTGTCTCCAGTACGAGGACAAATGGGTACTGTTAAAATTCAAGGATAATACAGCCAGCCAACCAACCGAGGGACGGGGCGGATCAGGACACGATGTCTTTATTGGCTGAAGCTACTGTCAAACGATTACTATAATATGTACTTATCACTCAAGCCTGCTCTCATGGCATTCGTTATCATGTTGATGCGCAGATATAAACTGGTCATGGACTGTATTCACTCAGGTTTGTGCCTACTCATGTTGTATGGACTTTGAACAATGAGCAGTCAGATGCACGTGACATCTCCAACCAGAGACCACCAGAAATTTCAGTAGTTTGATTGTTAACGTTGATGACGGCTAGCATGCACAATGGGGAGTGGACTACATTGGCTTTCCTGTTTCTATAAAGATCGATGTCCCAGGGCATGTTAGTACTCAACGGAAACACTGATTGTAGATAGATACCATGAACAATCAAAATATTTTCACTGCCAACGTTTTCGTTACGAACAACTGACCGTCGGAACTGTAGCCCAATAAACCACCAAAGATAACAAGGACGTAGTCCACGTCCAACTCTTGCATAATCTCGTAGGCTTCTTCCTCTGAAGAAGCCATGGCTTGCCCCACACGACCAATATGAGTATTGTTCCAAGTGTTATTATCCACGAGTACAGTTCGATTGGCGATTCCTGTTATTTGGTAACCGTAATCCCACCAGGACATGATGCGTGCATCCTATAAAAGTCAGATATCGAAGAATACAGGCTATTACTGAATGAGAAGTACAATAACCAGAGCTAGGTTTATGAAAGAAAAGAAGAACCTATTCACTAGTTTTACGTAATGGTGATGACAGATGGGGCATGCATCAACACTGCGAATATTTAACATTCATAAATCCAACATATAATTGAAAGCAAGACTAAATTCATACCTCTTTATAGTCCGAGAGCCTAGTATGACAGCGAAAAAATACTATGTCACAGCTTTAAATCCTAGTTTGAGTTTTAAGCCAATTTAAAGTCAAGACCAATAGCAAATGGATATGCAGTCAAAATGTGTTGCTAATAACATGGGTGGCGCAGTTGCTCGTTTTACGACTGTTCTTCCCGGTTTCGCGTCCCAGTTTGGGCGCAATGGATATGGAATGCGATGATTCAAAACAAGGACGAAACAGCTGTACAGTGCTTCCATGATATCCAATGTGAAGTTGGATGTTAACAGCACACGACACGCTCGGAAAAACCAAATCGAATCTCCTATTGCAGAAAACGATCAGAAAGCTGCTCTGTCAACCGCCACTAGTGATGGTTTAATCAAGCTCCGGAGTGAATTGACAGAGTAAGCTAAATGCAAACATGGCCTCAGAGTCGTTCGGGAGAAGCACTGAGAACATCAAAGATTTAAAACACGTTGCACTGAGAGAGCTCAATCGCCTTGTGACCCCAAGCGTGCAGAATAACACATGATATCATTCACAGAGGCCATGTCAACGGTATCCTTTAAGACGAAGGCTCAATTGTCTCACAGACGTTCAAATCCACCGTCCAACAGACCAGATAACGCGTTTTGCAGAAAATCATCAGTGGCAAAGTACTCCGATGGCAACAGCAAAGGCTACCTATAAGCGATAACTCGATACGAGGTACGGTGTTACAAATCTAAGAATCGACATATGTTTCGCAAGTGTGGTATCCCTTAACAAACAGTGTCATGATAAAGTCCTATCAGCCGAGTCAAAGGCCGAGTGACTATCCAGAAATACAATAACCATCAATTTTTGCGATGCGAAACGATGTTCCAACAATTGCCAGAGAGTGTAGATTTGATCGACGCATCGACGACCGGCACGAAACGAAGTCTGCCGTTTCCGAGTTTGCTCTTCAGGCCTGCGATTAATGACGGACGTTAACAGCTCTAGCCTTATTAGGGTTAGGCTAATACCTTTGTGATTACCGCAGTCACTGCGGGAGCCCTTCATAAAGGTGAGAACCGTAACTGATTCTCACATGAGGATGAGCCCTACTCAGTGTCAGATTTTTCGGAATAGCAGTTGAAGTTCTTTAGTGAACCCTATTAGCCATCCTTAAATAAAACCGGAAAAAGGCTACCAGAGCACTGTGCCTTGTGACATCCGGTGGTTCGGGTTTCCTTCCAGATATCTGCCTTGGAAGGTGGACCGGTAGGAGCAAATTACGAGTCGTCTATCAGAAACAACCATGGGAAGGGCCGGCGCTGAAGGACAATTAAGTTATGCTTTAAAACATTCCACACGGCGCAATAGTGACCAATGTTTATCATGACTACATCGGAGCAACACAGGCTTCAACTGGGAGCTAGGTTTTCACCAACAGGAAGATTACATTATGGAACAGACTGCTTGAACGGGTGTTCAGCCGTGGAAATGTGAACGAATCTAAAGAAGCTCTGGATGTCCCCTGGGTGGCGGTATATCTAGAGTCGGGACAGTTTGGAGGCCACGGTGGCCCAGTACTTTGGTCATGTCCATAGGGTTGATGGTCGCGAATCCAGAGCGTTCACACTGGGCTGGACCGGATGGTATTCACCCGACCACGATCAAACCACTAGCTTGTACCTTTTTCCGAATGGTGCGAATTATTCCAAGCCACTATTGACTAAGGCGCAGCTGTCGTAACTACACATACGCGTGCTCCGAACTCGGTTATGGAGAAGTTCAGACCAATCTACATCACTAGAATTCTGTGCAAGGTGTTGGAGAAGTTAATTCGGACCCACATCCGCTAACGCCAGGCAGAGCACTCAGTGCTTTGCCCAGATCAGCACGGTTTCGCGAGGAATGGGCCTTGACTCACCCATCTTTTGTGCTCATTGGATTAAGTTATTCGAAGACTAGACTAAGGAAGGCCGACAAACGTGTTATCCTGACTTCAGCAACGTGTTTGATTCAGCGAACCATCGCCTGCTTCTCACCAGGTTCGAGACTTCTGTCATCCGTGGGGAGGTATACAATTGGCTGAGGGCGTTTCTTGACAATTTGGGCCACTGGGTAGTATCAACCCAGAGAGGAATCATTATTCCCGATGGATCGTCGTGACGTGCAAATGGGGAATAGAAGAACTAACATATGTCCTGAACTTTGCATATCGTCTTTTTTCTTTCCTCTTTCTTGTTCCTTGTTCTCATCCTTCACCATGATTTCGATGGCACAATCTGTACTCTGACATATACACCGCAAAAACAGTATGAATTCCAGGTAACCTAATCGCGCAGCAACATCACATAATCTGCAGGTGCAAGACATACTCAAAATACAGTTGCAATATTGTGGAAGCAGTCGATGAACAGCTGCCATCTACTTTAGTGCACATTTACAAGGGCACAAAAAACGCCCACTCATTCCAGATTTGAGTTTCACGTCTGGGTTAGCATCGACGTTGCTACTGTCACGTAGCAAAAGGTCTAACTATATATCTATCTCAATCATAAATACGAACAGAAACGGCAAGAGTGCGAACTTGACAAACATCGATTCTCCTAAATAAAATCGAAATGTGCCAGAATCCAACTTCGGCAATTCGTACCCAATAGGAAAGGAGTCCAATTCCCCTGACAGTGCATTCAGCGAAGGGCAGAGACAGAGAACCGGGAGGTTGACACCATCGAACTCTCAGAAGACGAAAATGGGAATTCACAGATAATACTACATAAGATTTGCAATTATTTGAACACAGTGAACACGCCCCTTTGACTGGCTGCACTAAAATTCTGTCGCCGTTAGTTCGTTGAATTCTTGTCAGATATTTGGTTTAATTATAGTCTGCGTTCGCCGCTACAAAAGGTTGGGATTATGGTTGTTTAAAAACCGTATTGTTTCTCAACATGGACTGGAATCAAGCATTGCTGCACCTCAAGGATCTTATTCGTCTAAAAGAGGCACTCGTGCTGGCTGGCAGGCAGCTCTTAAATGCAACCTTCCGGTCAAGATGCCCATTCCGGCATTGCTGAGTGCCAACATCCACTCATTGTTTACGCAAATGTCGGATCTCTCTCTCCCTCTACAATCGCCGATCCATGTTCATACCTGTGTCATCTGCGTACAAAAGCCCGGATATTGCTGATTCACTCGTGTCGATAGACAGCTTCAGACTCAACCAGCAAGGCAGAGTTTCGGACAAGAAGACTGGAGACGGTGTGGCAACGTACATAAACTCCGGGTATGGATAGTCCGAAGTCATCTATACGTACTCGATACGTGGAATGGACCGCCCGTAACACAGTGTCATCCCACGTCTTCCCGCCACACCACTACAATCATAACGAACTTATATGTTGCCCCTTTTAGCTCGCATCACACTATCACATCTTTTTGGACTCTTTCCTAGTACTAATTGTTCCTCTTCTTGAGGACAGTCTGCAAAATGTTGTAGGCGATTTAAACAACGAGATTGTCACAACGAGACTACACCTTGACGCAGTGTGACACCTTGTGTGCCTCCATGATCCAACGAGCTATACAGGATGGCTGATCTCAAGCCGAAGATCCAATCATGCCTGGAAGGTCAATGGGTGGAGGCCTGACGAAGTAGTCTCCTGGTCCTCCAAGTTGGGGGTTGATATGACTTAGCAGCTCAGTCGGAAAAATGAGTGGAAGACTAATTGATCCAAGTAGATGGGCGCCCACTCAGCTGTACCGCGCTGCCTTGCGGTCAGGTTCTTGTCAGAACCAAAGGCTTTGGTTGAGAACCCTAATCGTTCTTCTGCTTAGCGGCTGGACTCCATAGCAGTACCCGTCCATCAATCCCCATGAGTTACACGCCTACAAATAATTCCATATTGCATCGGTTGTCACGCAGCACAATCAGGACCGCACTGCCCATTGCATCGAGCGGAGTTCAGAGTTCCTTCCTATATTAATCAGCCTGTCTCTTCTGTCTCCAACCCAATCTGTTTGCCCCTTCTGCCTACCCATAGTATCTCCACTGATAACACGCCCGATACTCGCAACGGTTCGTTGTCATGTCGTGTAGTAGGTGCTTTTCGGTCTGTTAGCTCACATTTTCTCAAGCCCCGTCAGCCTCTGCATCTGGGTTCCTTCAGTGTGCGCATTTTATTGCAGGCTCGCCAACAGGTGTGTTTGTCTCTGACAGTGGACTCACTTTCGATTGATGTCTGCTGTGTGAGTGAGACACGAATTCAGGATTCGAGTAGAGTAATTTAACTAACTGCGCCAAACGTCTCGTCAAGATATTTTCTTCGCACTTCAGGAGACGAAGCAGCTCAAGCTGTGGGTCAACGTGGTGTAGGAATAGTCTTAAGTGAGAAGGCTGAAGCGGCCCTTTTAGACTGGATTCCAGTTAACAGTCGCTTGTGTGCCATGGGACTGCAGGAATCAGTCGGCATGTGGAAGGATAGTAGTGTTAAACGCAGTTTATTTGTTATCTTGGCACACGCTTCAACAGACTGCAGTACTGACATGGAGAAAGGCGAGTTTTACGATAACCTCGTCACCCTTGTTCGGAAGAGCAAACGCTCTGACATTGTAGTGGTAGCAGGTGATTCTAATGCACAAGTTGGAAAACCAAGTGCGTCGGAATCCAGTTTAGGTGGGCGATGCGCCTTGCCTACCAGCCAACAGACAACGGAGAAGGACTTCTCCAGTTCTGTGCAGATAATTACTTATTTCTATCCAGTACGAATTTCCGAAGCAGTTCGCGTCGCACAGCGGCATGGCTTTCTAACTCGACAGGGACCATATCGCTGTTAGCTACCGTTGGCTTGTTTCTGTCCAGAACTCTAAATCATACTGGACCACGTACGTCGAATCGAACTATGCGTTAGTTTTATTGCGATTTTTGCTCCAGCTGAATGGCCATCGACGCAGGCCACAAATGCGATTGGCAGTCGAACGTTTGTCTGCTTCAGCTGTTCGCAACAGCTATAAACAGAAACTATCCGAGGGACTAAGACCTGCGATCAATAGCAATGTAGACGATCAGTGGGATCAAATTAGGCAGGCGATGCATTTGGCGGCGAATTTCGCCTGAGGTCCCAGACCTAGTATTCATCAAAAACACTGGATCTCGCAAGCGTCGCTAATTCTAATGGAGCAAAAACGCGAGCTGCCTAACTGCAAGGAAGTGAATAAGATGCGTCGACAGTTGCAGCGTTAGTTGACCATCAGCCCTGGGAATGACCGCGAAAACTGGTGGATTAAGATAGCCGAAGTGATGGAAGTGGCGTCCGCTTCAAGCAACAGTCAAAGACTGTTTAAGCTTATACGCGACAGCGTTGGGCGGCGAACTTCGGTTAGTGAAGTCGTGTGCGAGGAGAATGGAGAGCTCATCCATGATAAACAACAAATGGTGGACCGTTGGGCAGAGCATTTCAAGGATCAGTTTAGCTGGCCATACGCTATCGTATCTAGTCCGACGTCTGGAGCTGTGAATCCTTGGGAGGTGTCAACGGAAGTGGAAGTGCAGTCGAATATTCAGCTTCTGAAGGGGGAGAAGCTGCCGCTCCCGACGACCTTTCCCCAATTCTTTTCAAATTGGGTGGAGAAGTGCTGGTGAAATCACTTACCTCCTTACTTCGTGATATTTGGAACGAGGAGCGTAGTTCGTTATCGTGGGGTGAGTCACTGATTATACCCGTCTTCAAGAAGAGCACACGGAGTGACTGCAGCAATCATCGTGGGATTAGTTTAATTCCGATAGTTACTGGGGTGTTAGCTTCGATAATGCTGCATCGTTTGACACCGATTCGCGAGAGTAATATCCGCGAACAACAGGCTGGATTTCGGCAAGTTCGTGGTTGCATCGACCAAATATTCACTCTTCGACAGATACTCGAAACGCGCCACACGCACCGGCGCCCTTCGATCGCAGTCTTCCTCGACTTGAAAGGTGCTTTCGACTCCGTGGATCGACCAGCACTACTCAGTGCTCTCCACCGGAAGGGTATGCCAACGAAGTTTGTGAACCTGTTGCGAGCATTGTACTCACATACCTATGGTCGCGTTAGGGCTTACAGTGAACTGTCACGTTCATTTGAAAATACTAGTGGCGTTCGACAAGGGTGTCCCATCTCTCCATTCTTGTTCAACTTCGTCATGGATGAGGTGATGGAAGATGCTTTAGGAAGTCTCCGGGATGTAGGAGTCGAACTGGGAATTGGAGGGAAGCTATGCGACCAAGATTACGCAGACGACGCCGTGTGCCCGTTCGAGTCTGCGGACCACGCACAACGGGCACTAGATAGATTGTCGAGGTCGGTTGCTCGGTTCAGCATGTGCTTTGCACCTTCAAAGTGCAAAGTGCTGTTCCAGGACTGGACGACAGCAGCGCCGAACTTGATACTGGATGGAGAAGAGCTAACGACAGTGAATCGTTTCACCTACCTTGGTAGATGCATGTCCAACGATTGTAGCTCGGGATTGGAAGTAAGTATGCGTATATCCAAGGCTTGTGCAGCTTACGCTGAACTGAAGCACTTGTGGCGTCGACGTGATATTTCACTCAAGTTGAAAGGTCGTATGTACTGTGCTGCAGTGCACTCAGTTCAGTTCTGTTGTACGGTTGCGAGACACATGGAGTATGCGTGTGGGCGATGTTCGTCGGTTGGAGGTTTTCGAAAACCGATGTTTACGTAGTATTTGTAGGACTGGATGGAGTGACCGGGTGAGTAGTATTGAGGTTAGGAGTCCGGTATTGGGTGCTACTTCTGAAAATAGCTTGTTTCAGCGCATGAAATTTAGTAGACCACGCTGGTTGGGTCACGTGTTGCTTATGACGAACACTCGTCTACCATATCGTGCCTTATTTTGTGTTCCTCCTAAGGAATGGAAGAAGACATGTGGAGGCCAACAGATAACGTGGCAACGTGGGATGAGAAAATGTACAGCTAACTTAGGTAATGTAGGTGTCTCACGCCTTCGTGATTGGGGTCCGAAAGACTCGTCAATTTGCTGGCTGGAGACACTGAAGGATATGGCAGTGAACCGTGAACAGAATGATCGAAAACACGTGCGTTTGTACTGTTAGGCTGGGTTCCGTGCGTTCGCTGCAGCAGCATCTTATCTTTTCCCGCCTGTGTAGATCCACTCCCTGTTTCCATTGGATAATCACATTTTTTATATAAACGTGTAACTCTGGGGAAAGGCAGCGGTCAGTGAGGCTTGCATTGCTGTTTAACGCTGAACGATGATGATGATGATGGTGGTGATTTAAATCGTGCATCTGCCCTACCACTAACTGTCTCAGATTTGACTGATCTCTGCGTTTCTCCGACCACAGGCAACTCCACTTTAGATAAAGTCATTACAAACCACCGCGATTTATTTTTCCTTAAACTGCGTGGTCCAATTTCAAGTAGTGATCGCCGTCTGCTTCTGTTAAGGCCCAGGTCAGCTTTCCATTCCTTCAGGCAAACAAATTAAATCCAAATTCTCCTCCGCAACTTTCCACACAACAACCCTATTCTTCTTCAGAAATCCCTTTCACTCGCATTTACCTGTTTCTCTGTTGAAACCCTGCTCGATGATAATGTCAAACGTTTCAGAGACGACCAATGCAATCTTTGATATTTGCTGTGCCTTAGAAACACTGTTTGGCTCAAACGGCCGTATCTCCACCCAGAAACTGAAATCTCTGAGAAGATGCAAGGAGCACTTCTACAAATCTCGTAATAAATCAAGCGTGCGGTATATTTCCAATCTAATAAAAGCTGAAACCAAACGCATCGACATGACGTGCATCAGCGAACTCTTGAGTGGTAACAACAATCGATTCCTATGGCAATGCATTAGACTTTTGTGTGGAAAGAAAAAGAAACATGCGAAATGTTCTGCGGATATCGACAACATCAATCATGCTTTCACCCATCCTTTCACTTATATTTCAACCATATTTGCACACGGTTATGATATGACAGCTACAAGTTTTTCCAGGGAAGAGGTGCTCGGCATTCCGCGCAAGTCTAGGATTATCACAGGGTTTGGTTCTGAAGGCCTATCTTCAGCTATTCTAAGGCATGGTGCTGTGGCTCTGACAGATGCATTCACGTGTCTGATTAAATCATCATTAATCTCGTCTTTTATCCCTGACTGTTGCAGACCCGTCATTATCATTCCCATCCCAAAAACTAGCAGTTTTGCAGCATCAGCAAAACGTTTTCGCCCCATCGCCTTAACAACTCCCGGTCGTAAACTGACAGCGTGCTATACCTAAGCGCCTGCGTTGTTCTGTGTATCCTCCTGACCACCCATTTCAGTTTGCCTATAAATATAACAGGTCCCCTTTGGGCGCCGTCGCCTCCCATATTCACCATCTTTCTAAGTCCTCAAACTTGTCGGTGAAGTCTTTGCCTTGAGTCTTTCTAGACTATTCGTCGACATTTGATTCCGTCCCACGGTCTCTTCTACTTCACAAACTGGAAAGATTTGATTGTCCTACGCCTTTATTAGCATGGCTGACTCGTTACTTCACTAACCGAACCCAGTGCACACGACTGTGTGGTAAATCTTCAAAACCGTTGATTAACAACGCGGGAGTGCTACAGGGTGCTGCTCTTTCACCGTTTCTCTTCTCTGCTTACATCAGCGACTTATCAACCAGCTCTCCCTGTCATCTGTTTAAGTATGCTGATGATGTTGCCCTCTCTCAAGCCGTTTCGAACATCGATGACTTTCAAAATTTTTCCAAAAACCTATCTTTCTTTGCACAAGCAGGTTTAAATCTCAACACATTTAAATGTTTCCAATGTCTGTTCTTTCTCTCTTGATCAGCCTACCCATCCGAAACGTCTTTCATCAATTCGAAAACTTATCAGGGTTGATTCTGTGAAATAGCTAGAGTTACTATTGATAAAAGTCTGAAGTGGACTACTCATATTTCCACCTGTGTCATGAATCTCCGACGATCATCATTTCAAACCAGGAAGCTTTAACACTACAAGGTGAAACAAAGCACCATCTCCCGATTTGTATGACAATGTTTTCTCAATCTGTCTTTACTGTTCTCCAGTTGTACTTCCAGGGTTACTTAAAAAGACTTTAAAATTGCTTGCCGGAGGCTACAAATTACTAGCCGCGGTTTTCATACCACCAACTGAAGTGTCCCTTAATCTATGTGATCAGCACTTATCAGCATGTGATCTTTCAAAGTGTCGCACTTATATTTCACCGCGATCCGCACTTCGTTCCATACCCTCTAGAATCAATATCTATAGGAACTCCACTGTCCCATATTTAGCACGAACTTTGACAAACCGTGACCGTGTCTTAGCCGAATCCGTGAGCAACCTAGCAAAGTGTGCTCAGATTATTCTTCGATGAGTTTGGTTTTTCACATTTATACAAAGTGATGAGTGTACTATTTTCCCTGATTTATTTTCACCCTCACTTTTCTGACCAAAATGCGACATTATTTTTTGTGCACAAAAGTCTATACAATACAATATAATGTGAGAAATGAGAACTGCACTTACTGGTTTGGTGTTTTGTCTGAGCCAGTAGTAGGCGGAACGATAATCATCTAAAATTTGTCGTTCGCCGTTGCGGCCAGTCGATTCCAGCACAATGGACGGGTGGGAATAGGAGGATGAAGTAGCCCAGATACAGTGTTGGTTGAACATCAGCAACAGTATGGCGATCAGAAAAGCCATAAAAGTGGCAACCTAGAGAGGAAAAAAATAAGCAGAATGATCAGTTACTTTTATAGAGCTATACAAAAAGCCCAGAAAGTCGAATAAATTAAACAACTCTCAAGTCATACAATATTAAAGCTGGACGACAGTGTATCTGTTTATCAATAAGCGATGCCCTGATGCTAAGCAAACGGCAAGCATCAGGGAAGTCAATTCTTTTAAAAGCCGAAACTCAAATTTACTTTTCGTCGATTACTTAGTCTAACCGATCGCGGTTCTAAACACGACTATATGTAACGTGTTTGGTGGATCTGGTCGACGAGAACATTGGTTTGACTCTGTCAACTACGTAGGTACATTCTACACGATCGTTTGCTGTCTGTATTGTTTGAAAACATCCAACGGAACGCTTTCGGATAAAAGAGTGTTGAACAAGCTCGTTTTAGTGATTCATATTCATCACAAAGTAACATTATAAATAACTAAAACCGAAGGATGCAGTAAAGGGAACGAATGATAGGGATCTTGGAGTTCATTTATATCATTAATTCGGTTATGGGCCTTGTCCCAATTCCAACCTCCTGGGCCCAAACAAATAAGATGAGAAACACCAACCGAAGATAACGTAATTATACCTAGACACCAATTCACGGTGACTGGTGTATCGCTTCCTCCATCCTTTTCAAGCACGCACAAAAAGGAGGACAGAAAGGAAAATGAGCAAACATTTTATAAGCATGAAAGCCGCCGGTTAGAGAAGGCTCACTTGTACTCAATGGAAGGCGATGCACGCCATCATTGCTCACCCGGTGTTCTAGCAGATCCCAACAGTATTTCAGGGATATCGGTGGCCGAATGAAGAAAGCCGTCGAACATCAACTCGATAGGTCATCTCGCACGACTAAGAAACAACACGCACTGAGGCACTGTAAACCTTATCCTGCAGAAAAGCCCGGTGTTGCCCGAGTGGCGCAGTGGCTCGATTTACGACTGTTCATCCCGGTTTCGCGTCCCAGTTTGGGCGCAATGGATATGGAATGCGATGATTCAAAACAAGGACGAAACAGCTGTACAGTGCTTCCATGATATCCAATGTGAAGTTGGATGTTAACAGCACACGACACGCTCGGAAAAACCAAATCGAATCTCCTATTGCAGAAGACGATCAGAAAGCTGCTCTGTCAACCGCCACTAGTGATGGTTTAATCAAGCTCCGGAGTGAATTGACAGAGTAAGCTAAATGCAAACATGGCCTCAGAGTCGTTCGGGAGAAGCACTGAGAACATCAAAGATTTAAAACACGTTGCACTGAGAGAGCTCAATCGCCTTGTGACCCCAAGCGTGCAGAATAACACATGATATCATTCACAGAGGCCATGTCAACGGTATCCTTTAAGACGAAGGCTCAATTGTCTCACAGACGTTCAAATCCACCGTCCAACAGACCAGATAACGCGTTTTGCAGAAAATCATCAGTGGCAAAGTACTCCGATGGCAACAGCAAAGGCTACCTATAAGCGATAACTCGATACGAGGTACGGTGTTACAAATCTAAGAATCGACATATGTTTCGCAAGTGTGGTATCCCTTAACAAACAGTGTCATGATAAAGTCCTATCAGCCGAGTCAAAGGCCGAGTGACTATCCAGAAATACAATAACCATCAATTTTTGCGATGCGAAGCGATGTTCCAACAATTGCCAGAGAGTGTAGATTTGATCGACGCATCGACGACCGGCACGAAACGAAGTCTGCCGTTTCCGAGTTTGCTCTTCAGGCCTGCGATTAATGACGGACGTTAACAGCTCTAGCCTTATTAGGGTTAGGCTAATACCTTTGTGATTACCGCAGTCACTGCGGGAGCCCTTCATAAAGGTGAGAACCGTAACTGATTCTCACATGAGGATGAGCCCTACTCAGTGTCAGATTTTTCGGAATAGCAGTTGAAGTTCTTTAGTGAACCCTATTAGCCATCCTTAAATAAAACCGGAAAAAGGCTACCAGAGCACTGTGCCTTGTGACATCCGGTGGTTCGGGTTTCCTTCCAGATATCTGCCTTGGAAGGTGGACCGGTAGGAGCAAATTACGAGTCGTCTATCAGAAACAACCATGGGAAGGGCCGGCGCTGAAGGACAATTAAGTTATGCTTTAAAACATTCCACACGGCGCAATAGTGACCAATGTTTATCATGACTACATCGGAGCAACACAGGCTTCAACTGGGAGCTAGGTTTTCACCAACAGGAAGATTACATTATGGAACAGACTGCTTGAACGGGTGTTCGGCCGTGGAAATGTGAACGAATCTAAGGAAGCTCTGGATGTCCCCTGGGTGGCGGTATATCTAGAGTCGGGACAGTTTGGAGGCCACGGTGGCCCAGTACTTTGGTCATGTCCATAGGGTTGATGGTCGCGAATCCAGAGCGTTCACACTGGGCTGGACCGGATGGTATTCACCCGACCACGATCAAACCACTAGCTTGTACCTTTTTCCGAATGGTGCGAATTATTCCAAGCCACTATTGACTAAGGCGCAGCTGTCGTAACTACACATACGCGTGCTCCGAACTCGGTTATGGAGAAGTTCAGACCAATCTACATCACTAGAATTCTGTGCAAGGTGTTGGAGAAGTTAATTCGGACCCACATCCGCTAACGCCAGGCAGAGCACTCAGTGCTTTGCCCAGATCAGCACGGTTTCGCGAGGAATGGGCCTTGACTCACCCATCTTTTGTGCTCATTGGATTAAGTTATTCGAAGACTAGACTAAGGAAGGCCGACAAACGTGTTATCCTGACTTCAGCAACGTGTTTGATTCAGCGAACCATCGCCTGCTTCTCACCAGGTTCGAGACTTCTGTCATCCGTGGGGAGGTATACAATTGGCTGAGGTTATTTCTTGCCACGAAGACACCCTACTTCAGCTTAGGAAATAAGTGCTCGACCATTCTTGGCCACCTTAGCGTCGTCTCGCAGGGTTCAGTATTAAGGCCGCGAGTGTTCATGGTTTCATCAATGATTTAGCCTCATCAGCATAATTACCTAGCTTCTGCGCTGGTGATCTTTAGATAGTAGGATCTACGGGCTGAGATCTCAGTAAGAATAGAAAGTTGGTCCTAGGCTGGGCTCACAAGCGGGATTTACCCCTAAATACGACCAAAATTTACCCATTATCCCAAAACACTGAAACCTTCACAGTAGCATACACTCAGGGACTGTTTACTGTGAATGTAGTGAATAGGGTTGGCGACCTTGGGATAATTTGCACGTCTGTTTTCAAATAAGGGACCGGTGGACAATGCAAGAGACCAAGGGCGAACTGTCTAGGCTGAAGTCAGCTTTCTCCCGCTATAAATCACGTGTTCAAGCCCCTAATTAAACCCATGGTAAGACTTCACTTAGAAAATTTTGTGTGCAGTCTTAGTCTCTCCTCTCCAAAAGGGGCGCCATCCGCCTTGAACAGCTATAGCGATTGTTCACATCAATGGTTGGGGGACAATGTGGGAAGTTTTACGACCCTTTTCTCGTCGGACCGAAGGAACCACCCGAGAGGCCAAATGAGGATCGGTTCAGCCGTACAGCTCTGAATTTCTCAGCTTGGTCGCCGGTTTGTATCTCAAATTTCGAGTCGGTTACTCGCCCTGAGCGCTCCTATAAATGCTCCCAAATGACCGGCGCTCCACAAGCCCTTCTCTGAGAACGTTCGACGCACTGCCCTCTCGTGGTTGGGGTGTTCCCACTAAAGTGTGAGGGCGAAGGCGAATGCCAGATACCCTTCAACGGGTTAACTGGTCTTTGGTAATCAGCCTAAGGAGATTAGTCAAACTCAGATGTCAAGCTAACTACGGGCGGCGTACGAAGCACACGGCTGTGTGCTTGCCAGCATCTGCCGAAGAGGGGTGAGCTGGGCACTCATGTTGTCTAGTTCCTTCCGAAGGGCGTATGAACTGAGTAATCTGCCACCGGTCCCCTGCCGTTTACGTGATCCTTGGATGGTCTTTCGGCCTTGCAGATAAGAGCAACCGGTCAAAATTCAGGAGTAAGGTAACCATTAGTCCACCCTCTACTTCGATTTGGGTAACTGAGCAGAATCCAGCCCACAGAGGAATCATGAATCATGGTGGATAGCCCGTGAGGAGCAAATGGGGAATGGAACAACGCGCGTGAGTGCTGAACTCTGCGGGTGGTTCCTTTTTCTAACTTTTTTCCCGCTCATTGTTTTCGTCGCTCGCCGTGATTTTGATGGCAATTGATCTGTATTCAGACTTGTGCGAATGTATTGTTATTATATGAATCGGTTAGCCGGCGATTACTAAAATTGTTTGGCTCACACTTACGAAAGAAAGAGCAGAAACATGACAACAGTTCTCAGCGAAGTTTTCGAGATAGAAACGTCTGTGGATTAGAAATCCGGCGGAGAAAATCTCCGTTTTACTTTTACATACATCACACGAAGCACACAAATATAAACGGTAACTAAGTGATACTGGTTGCATTTAGTAGAAAATTCAGGATGGAGTACTACAGCAAACAGGACCATCCCGGTATAAGAGAGTATTACAGGACATAGTGAATCAGGAGCACTCCATTAACTTTGCGGCCGTCACGGCCAATGTTTTCGGGCCACAATCGAAGCATGAATGTAATGACAGAGGCGAGTTCCATGGCCGTTAGGGCCTATCAAACGAATAAGGGGTGGCAATCATGACCATGAAAACTGTTCGCATAGAGTGGAACCATATCTAAACGCTTCAAGTGTCAGGGGACATGCATTATGGATTAGTCGAGCAAGAAAACAAGGAACAGATATTCTGAGAAATAGCAAAAAGTGCCGAAAGTCCTAATCTGGCAAGCCGATAACTTCGTTTATGGATGCATGACATGCAGTGAGCTACAAAACACAAAGTGGATATTTATTTAAGGAAATTCTTCGATAAAGTTGTCCCGCTTGTTTACTCCCGTGCAAATTGTTTACTCTTACAAGAATGAAACGAGGGAAGCCTTAAAAACGGATCAAAAGTGGATTATCTATGGATACAAGTTTTGTTATTGACGGTAACGGAGATATCCACTTAATTATGAGAAAGTACGTAATACAAAGAAGGGCCCTGCTTCGCTCCATCATAATTTAATAAACATGTTACCTTAAGTAGAGTGGCTTTTTCGTTTAACGTAAATCGAATGGAAGCACAATTGGGTCCAGGATGTGCATCATATGAAAATAAACAACGGCCTGAATGTCGATCCTATCCAAGATATGTTTCATGTTCTGAAGTGACAATTCAATAAACCACCTAACAGATGGATATTGATGTAGAAATTTAAAAACTCCATTGAATATGAGTTAAAAACAACCTCATATTTTACTTCAAAATGACCACAAATTTACTGAAGGATAGCTGGGGCCACTCGGGGCGGGATTTTTAACAATAGGCGAGTCAAACTGGTGTGAGTAGGTCTCACTTTACTCTCCCGAAGGAGCATGTAACGTGCCATGGTTGAGAAATATAGATGGTGGTTAAGATTTCCAGCCTACTTCCATGCCAGATACTATCAAAGTTCAAGGTTTAGAATTGGAAAGATTCGTCAGTTCTCGCTTAATAAAACGAAAAGAAATTCGAGTACTGGATCCTTTATGTTCCTACCTACTCAAGTGGAAAATATTTATATGACGATCAGCGCATGAGTTTCGCAAACACCTGTAAATATGATCCACAGTAATTGGGACAATGTTTGTGTTCTCTACTGCGTAGGTGTGGAACAGGTAAGGGAGCCTCTCGCCTCAAACAGATTATTTTCGACGTACAACAGAATCGTATACTCAGTTTGCGAAACTGGGAGGACCCGATGCTTGGACAGCCTTGTGTACATAAAGATCAGATGAGACGTTGCGGTCACATTTACTAAATGGTTTGGTTCAAAAGCACAAAGAGTTTTGGTCGTTGTCCTGATTGTTGTAATAGACGTGTTTGGAGAAGCGCCTAATTGTGGGGCCTATATGTGCATTTGTTTTAACCCGAATCAGATCTGGATCAACGGGTGTGGCATTTCCATCATTATTTTATCGAGTTCAATTTAAGACCTACTTTTCTTATTTCCATTTAAACTGGTCACATTCAGTATGATTTGATGTGATATTTAAACAAAACTGAAAATGGTCTTATATGTCACTTTGTGTCCTGCCGTCATATTCATTCACAAACAAAACCGAATAATATGTGTAACCAAGTTGCTTGAATACAAGGTTGCTGCTAAACCGCTCTTCAATCCCCCAGGTCGAAGAAACTTGTCGCCATTGAAAACAAATAGCAACTAACTATAACAGCCAGTGGTTGGAAGGGAAACTGGTGCTTGGGATTTGATTCACTCCAGCAAAACATATTGATCATAAAAATACCCCCCATAATGAAGTTACATTGTGCATTTGATTCCGATTGATTGGCATAGTTTTCGTACTCACCGCCTTTGGTGGGATATCAGTAACTAATCGTATGCGCAGTAATGTTTGTCACTTCAGAAATTAAAAGTCTAAACCCTAGCCCCGACGACCCTTTCCTGGTGGAGTGAAGATCTCCAAGTGATTCGTTATGTAAAGTCAACACCCAAATTCACATTGAAAACCATGAAAGCATTGTACAGCTGTTTCACCCCTGTTAGGAATCATCAGGAGCGTATGTCCATTGCACCGGAACAGGGACGCGAATCCGAAATGAACGATTGAGTCAAATGTATTAGCTAGTACGCTAGCCGGGTCCATTCTCAGCGATTCATCGAAAATCAACATTACATGATATAGCCGCCACAGTTATGACTGGATTTATCAGGCCACAGACCTTTAAACGCACCAGATGAACGACTCCCAGGTGAAGACGAACTTCCCCACAGGGCGAGTAGAGAAATTAGTACAGAGCTATGCATAGCCTTTGTACTCGACAGCTTGTAGTAATGAAATATTTGATGTGAATTTCCAAGTGATTTGTCATCCAATGTCAGTGAGAATTCGCTCTCATCCGCTTCGTTATGGAACTTTGTCTATCCGTCCTATTCTACCCCAATTTACATGCTGATCATCCCTCTAGTGCTGCAGGTTTTTGAAACTACCGGATACATTTTATCCCCAAGTTACAAACTCTAAGCATATCACTGATGAAGCAGTAACTGAAACCAAAACAGCACAGAAAATCCATCGTTGTCGTTAGTAAACATTTAGAACGACTGCGGAATGCTTTTGAGGAAAAAAAATGTTTAAACAAAAAAATTATCTTGGCACCAGAATGACGCTGCCGCCTTGGCAGCCAGCTGAAAACCCGAAATGATGCCACTGAAAAGGATGTTGAACGTCTAGGTCTAATATCAATCTACCGTCACCGTTACTAGAAATTTGGTCTGCAATGATTCGCAATGTAAATGGAGCTGACTTGTCCCCTAGCAGGAGAGTACCGTGTATAGTAGAAGTAAGAGGCAACCACAGTTAATAAGGGGGAAATAAATGAAGATGCAAATTACCGGAATGATTGGAACCTGAAAGGCTTACCTCACTCTTGAAAGGATACGTTGGATCAGCTGTAGCTTTGGGTGTTTTGTGCGAACCACTGGAAGCTATTCCTGTGGATTTTGATACTACCTTATGTGATTCTTCATTGTCGATGTTGGCCATGAAAGTACTCAGTACACCAGAGACACCAATACTCCCCAAGATACACATGATTGGTGCTAGAACCAAGATGAGACGGACCATAACGCCCTATGTAACAGGAAAAAATGTCAACGTGTAGAAGTGTTTTAAACGGACGTCTGAAGTATGAGAAACACGGTTGGTAAAAAAAACAGTGCAGTGAAACTGAGCAAAGACCGAGAGGAAAAAAGGAACTGGCTTCGCCATTTTCTGCACAGAAATTCAAAATCAGGGCTTGTATCAGGGGAATTTCATTCCGTGGATATACAGAAAAACCAATACATGGACAGTGGAACTCATCCACCATAAAATGACCGGAAAACAACTAAAAAGTCACAAAATGTGTACGGCGAGAACATCAGAAAATAGGATGATAAAATTATGATTTATTATATTCCCCCCTTTTTTGTCCCCATCTGTGCAGTCTCACTAGCGTCTTATGACGTCGACATCACGTTTGTTTCCGAACGAGTTTAATATATATATATATCAGTAATGCAAACAATGCTGGACCACTGGGGTTTACAGAATGGTATCGTATAAATTTACTGGATTCATGCTTTCGCATAAATTGTTATCCTGCCAATAACACAATGAAGCACTGGAAATCGCACTGCCCTATCCTGGAACAATACAAAAGCGATCATTCCAATTGAATGAACTTGTTCATCCAGTTTAAACTTCCACTTCGCCAATGATAATATGCTGCCACAACGAGACTGCAACTTGACGTGGTGTGACGGCTTGCGCGCCTCTATGACACAACGAGCTATACAGGATGGCTTTTCTCAAGCCGAAGATCCAATCATGACTGGAAGGTCAATGAGTAGAGGCCTGACGAAGTGGTCTCCTGGTCTTCCAAGTCGGCGGTCGGTCTGAGTTAGCAGCTCAGTCGGAAAAACGAGTGGAAGAATAATTGATCCAAGTTGATGAGCTTCCACTCAGCTATATCCCGCTGCCTTGCGGTCAGGTTCTTGTCGGAACCAAAAGCTTTGGTTAGGAACCCCATTGCATCGAGCGCAGGTGGGATGGGTAGTGATAAGTATGCTCAGAGTTCTTTCTTCTATATTAATCAACTTGTCTCTTTTGTCTTAAACTCAGTGTCTTAGCCTGCTCTGCCCACTGATAAAACGCCCGATACTCTAAACGTGTTATTGTCAAGTAGTGTAGCAGGTGGTTTTCAGTCTGCTAGCTCACATTTTCTCAAGCTTCATTAGCAACTGAATCTCGGTTACTTCAATGTGCGCACTCTCATACAGGCTGGCCAACAGGCGTGTTTAGCTCTGACAGTAGACTCACTTTCGATTGATGTCTGCTGCGTCAGTGAAACCACAATTCAGGATGCGAGTAGAGTAATCCAAATAACTGCGATCACACTTCAGGAGACGAAGCAGATCAAGCACTGGGTGTGTGGGTCAACAAGATGTAGGAATAGTCTTAAGTGAAAAGGCCGAAGCAACCCTTTTAGACTGGATTCCAGTTAACAGTTGCCTGTGTGCCATGGGACTGCAGGAATCAGTCGGCATGTGGAAGGATAGTAGTGTTAAACGCAGTTTATTTGTTATCTTGGCACACGCTTCAACAGACTGCAGCATTGACATGGGGAAAGACGAGTTTTATGATGACCTCGTCACCCTTGTTCGAGAGACCAAAAGATCTGACATCGTAGTGGTAGCAGGTGATTTTATTGCACAAGTTGGAAAACCAAGTGCGTCGGAATCCAGTTTAGGTGGGCGATGCGCCTTGCCTACCAGCCAACAGACAACGGAGAAGGACTTCTCCAGTTCTGTGCAGATACTCATTCCTATCCAGTACGAATTTCCGACACAGTTCGCGTCGCACAGCGGCATGGCTTTCTAACTCGACAGGGACCATATCGCTGTTAGCTACCGATGGCGCGGTTCTGTCCAGAACTGTAGATCACACTGGACCACGTACGTCGAATCGGATCATGCGTTAGTTTTAATGAAATTTTTGCTGCAGCTCAATGGTCATCTATGTAGGCCACAAACTGGATTGGCTGTCGAACGTCTGTCTGATTCGGCTGTTCGCAACAATTATGAGTAGAAACTATCCGACGAACTAAGAACACCGACGAGCAGTAGAATCAAATCAAGCAGGCAATACATTTACAGTATATTTTGCCTGTGGTCCTAGAACTAACGTTCATCAAAAACACTGGATCTTGCAAGGGTCGCTGGGTCTAATGGAACAAAAACGCCGGCTGCCTAACTGCAAGGAGGTGAATAAGATGCGTCGACAGTTGCAGCGTTAGTTGACGGTAAGTCTTAAGAATGACCGCGAATACTGGTGGGTTAGGGGTAGCCGAAGAGATGGAGGAAGCGGCCGCTTCAGGTGACAGTCAAAGACTGTTTAGGCTTATACGCAACAGCGGTGGGTGGCGAACTTTGATTAGTGAAGTCGCATGCAATAGGAATGGAGAGCTCATTCATGATAGACAGGAAAGAGTGAACCGTTGGGCAGGGCATTTCAAGGATAAGTTTAGCTGGCCACATGATAGCGTACTGCGTCCGTCGTCTACAGCTGTGAATCCTTGGGAGGTGTCACTTTATTCCCCAACAGAAGTGGAAGTGGAGTCGAAGATTCGGCTTCTGAACACGGGAAGAACAGCCGGTCCCGACGACCTTCCCCCAGTTCTTTTCAAATTGGGTAGGGAAGCTCTGGTGAAATCACTTACCTTCTTGTTTCGTGATATTTGGAACGAGGATCGTATTCCGTTATCGTGGGGTGAGTCACTGATTGTACAGATATTCAAGAAGGGTACACGGAGTGACTTTAGCAATCATCTTGGGATTAGTTTAATTCCGATAGTTCGATAATGCTGCATCGTTTGACACCGGTTCGCGAAAGTGACATCCGCGAATAGCAGGCCAGATTTTGTGCAGGTCGAGGTTGCATCGACCAAATATTCACTCTTCGCCAGTTAATGGAAACGCGCCGCACATACCACCGGCCTTCGATCGTAATCTTTCTCGTCTCGAAGGGTGCGTTCGACTCAGTAGGTCGGACAAAACTATTCATTGCTCTCCACCGGTAGGGTATGACAACGAAGTTCTTAAACCAAATTGGTTGGTCGGCTCCAACATATGCTTCCAAGATCCAAAAATAATTTAATAACATGGTGGTCGAACGACGGTCGAATAGCACACTAAATAGACCTTATACTCGTGCGATCTCACTGGCCTTTGATTGTCCCGCGTTTTGGGGTGCCGCGGCTGGCAGCACGAACGGTACGGACCACGTCCTGGTATTTGCTCGCTTGAGACTCCGTGTATCGACGCGCCCAGGGAAGTTACCGACAAGTCGGTTAAATGATGCTGCACTAGAAGTGTTAGAAAAGCGCAGGGCGCTCTCCACTGCGACGAAAACAAAATCGAACATTAACGACACTGCACCAACGGACGAAGTTTCGGTGGGAAATCAGTGGAACACGCTCGAAACGGTGATAAAAGAAGCCGCTTGGAAGGAACTAGGGAAGATTTCAAAACAATTACAAGATTGGGTCTCTGCAACTACTCGTCAGCTTTCATTCAAGATAAAAGAAGTCCATTTGTCAGGAAGCTTAGAATACCGCAGGCTCCAACGTGCGGCCACACGATCCGCTAGGATAGATCACAAGAGGTACTCGGTAAGAATGGCGGAGGAAATGGAGGCTACATCAAGAACTGGCGACTTCGGCAAGCTCTTTCGACTCATCCATTCAGCTTCGGATGAGCACTACAAAATACAGTTCGATCTACGTGGCACAACAGGCTAATACATCCCCGAGCAGTATGAGAAAATCAAGAGATTGAGCAGAGTACTCTAGTCAACTTCTTAATCAACTTGTTCATCAAACGGCAAACCCACCATCTTCAGTTCGACCCGAGCTGTATGCTGTCAATTGCGAGCCACCAAACGTCGCACAGATTACGGATATCATTATTTAACCGAAGAATAGGAAAACCGCCAGGGAGGATACCATTCCGCTGGAAGTCTACAAAACGTATTTAACAATATTGAATAATAGGCTTCATGAGCTATTCTTCTCTATATGGGAACACGAAATATTTCTGGGAAGCTGGGCACATCCATCCTGCTACCCATTCCCAAGAAAAACGACAACACGGCTTAATTGACAACGTCCCAAAGATTTTTCGTGTATCACTCCATAATCGCTTTGCGAATGGGATAGGTCACCACACTAGACCAAACCAAGGGGGTTCAGATGTAGCAAAGGTTGAACTGATCAATAATTTGCACTGCGCCAAGTTCTGGAACATCGCTACAAATTCCATTAGCCCACCGCAACATGTTTCATTTATTTCCCCGTTGCTTTTGACTCAGTTAATGGTGAGTCGTTGTGGTAACTAACAAAAGCTAGTGGCTTGCTTACCAAGCTCTTGAGAATACTAGCGGCCTGCTATTCGCCCACTACCTCACGAGTGCGAATGTACGTGAGGAATCTTTAGAATTCTCTATTCATTTTGGAGTGAGGCAAGGCTGTCCACTTTCCACGGTTCTGTCCAATTATGCTGTCGATTGGACTATGGGCAACAATGTGACTGGCCAACCAGACATGCAGTTTAACTCACCAAGCTATATCGCGGATTTGAAGTTTTCGGACGACGTAGCTGTGCTCAGTTATTCTCCAGCTGCCATACACCCAATACTCGACCGAATCACTATAAAGTGGACCTCGAAGTCAACACGAACAAAATTAAAGCACTCTCAACCTTTCCGATCTCAGGTGCTCAATAACTTTCCATCAACGGCAAGTGAATTGAAAATGTCATCACTCACCCAGGATCGATTCTCCGGCCGAACGGAGGAGCAAAGGACGAAGTTACTACGAAGTTACTACAAAGCGCTTAGAGCATTTCTGCAACTTTGAGGAGTTCTGTGTGCACGCATTGAAATAGGCCTTCAAAAAGATTGGCATCTTCGTGGTGCAGTCCTCCCGTGCTCACTTATTGACGCTAAATCTTGTCGTTACGAGCTGAATATATCGGGAGGTTGGAAGTATTCGACCCCGGTACTTGCGACGAATCCTTCAGACAAACTGGGAAGAATGAACTCTTCACAACGAAGAAAGAACACGATGTGGCGATATTCAACAGCTGTCCACCTTCTTCAAACGCCGTTGGCTGCACTGATTCTATCATGCCCTACGGCGCTTAGACGCAGAACTTTCTCCGCCCTGTTTGGGATGGCCTTCCCAGCTGGAAACGACGATCGGTGCCATTGAAGAGGACGTAGAGTGTTCAGGCTTAACATTAATATAAGGTCACTGTTGCTGGGGACAAAACTGGATGGTGATCTTTAGGGGTGTGGTTCTCAAATGCAAGGCTTAATCTACAGTGACTCGTGATATCCATGAAGCTGATTTTTCCTCCAGCAGGAGATGGTCATGTGGAGATAAAAATAAAAACTAAGGTCCCAAGTGGGTTGAATGACCCTCAGACCGCCCTGCTGCTCTGTGGACGAGATCAATTGGTCAAAATTTAGGAGTAGGGTTCCCTAAGTCTATCCTCCACTTCAATTTGGATAACTAGGTAGTATCAACCCAGAGAGGAATCATTATTCCCGATGGATCGTCGTGACGTGCAAATGGGGAATAGAAGAACTAACATATGTCCTGAACTTTGCATATCGTCTTTTTTCTTTCCTCTTTCTTGTTCCTTGTTCTCATCCTTCACCATGATTTCGATGGCACAATCTGTACTCTGACATATACACCGCAAAAACAGTATGAATTCCAGGTAACCTAATCGCGCAGCAACATCACATAATCTGCAGGTGCAAGACATACTCAAAATACAGTTGCAATATTGTGGAAGCAGTCGATGAACAGCTGCCATCTACTTTAGTGCACATTTACAAGGGCACAAAAAACGCCCACTCATTCCAGATTTGAGTTTCACGTCTGGGTTAGCATCGACGTTGCTACTGTCACGTAGCAAAAGGTCTAACTATATATCTATCTCAATCATAAATACGAACAGAAACGGCAAGAGTGCGAACTTGACAAACATCGATTCTCCTAAATAAAAATAAAGTCGAAATGTGCCAGAATCCGGCTTCGGCAATTCGTACCCAATAGGAAAGGGGCCCAATTTCCCTGACACTGCATTCAGCGAAGGGCAGAGACAGAGAACGGGAAGGTCGACAGCAGTTATATATTCATAACCAACTCAAACCCTAAAGTTGAGAAGGCAAAAAGAAGCACCCCTGCAGAATGCCACTTTTAGTGTTATCAGATGAAAGACCACCGTGAGCAGGAACTCAGCTTCGGCTGCTGGGCATTCGCCAAAAAGGGAGCACTACGGTCAATGTATATAGGATTACTGTTATAAACTTCCCACATGAAACGCCAAACACTCTGGAGGTGGCAAAGTCCTATGATTTGGTGGCATCGTTATGTCGCCTCAAGTTTCGTCCAATGATTCTCTTCGTACATAGAAAGCAGAACCAAAACTTTCATAATCAAACGTAAATGGACTAAAACGGTGCTGTTAACAAAACTCTAGTTGCAAACAATAAACCAAGGGAATCGGCAACGTGTGGAGTTGGTTTTTCTGTCTCGTTGTCAATCATTGCCCGGTGTAAGCAACAAAAAGCAATCAGCAAAAAACAACAAAATATTTGCATATTTAAGAAAATGGATTAGCATCAACTAGAGACTAAAATTTCGACAACGAACTGAGTCACTCCAATCAACTGCCAAAAGACGATTAACGATTATTAGATGGTTATCAGCAAGCTGTGAGACAAGCAAACTTTAGGCCGCCATTCCGCTCTACAAAATTTTGAACGAGTATCTTCAAGCTCGTAAATGTGCCCCTTTAATGAATGAGTATCTGCGGTAAGTCAAACTGAATAAAAAAGAGATCTCATTAGTGCCCATTTAAGTCAAGTACCTTTTTTCTTTTTAGTAGTCCGATCTGGATGCAGTAGCAGCTTCATTCAGAAACCGCCCCCAACAAACCCTTATTTCCCAGTGGTGCAAACTTCAGTTTTGATTAAAGCTAAGCTAAAAACCTTTTCCGTCGAGAAGTTTTAGTAACTTCCGAGCTACGGGGCAACCTCCACAGTTACACAGTTAATACATGCGTAGTTTTAATGTCTTCATCATGGTATTGACCAGTGTCTGCAAAAGCCAAACAAAACGATGAAATGACGTGTTTTCTTGACCAAACGAGACTTATCAGAAGAGTATAATGAACCTCTCGACATGTCACCCGCTCATCTGGCTCGAAACTGCTAACCCGCAGGCAATGCTTGTGAGCGCCAAAGCTGTAGGTCTATCCCCAAATGTAAAGGCTTACTCTGGGAGCGGCCACCGATCAGCTTAAAAGTTCCCAACGTAATTAACTGTGAAATCGCTGGATATCCTCAAGAACGACCCTTTATTTTTTCCACACACGTGCGACACCATTTCGACAATTTGTAAATACACTAGTTATTCCAAAACAATACTTCATCACACCCATACATCTTCACATTATTCAGGATGCGAAGTCAACCGAAATAGCCATCACAACGAGACTACACCTTGACGTGGTGTGACGGCTTGCGCGCCTCTATGACACAACGAGCTATACAGGATGGCTTTTCTCAAGCCGAAGATCCAATCATGACTGGAAGGTCAATGAGTAGAGGCCTGACGAAGTGGTCTCCTGGTCTTCCAAGTCGGCGGTCGGTCTGAGTTAGCAGCTCAGTCGGAAAAACGAGTGGAAGAATAATTGATCCAAGTTGATGAGCTTCCACTCAGCTATATCCCGCTGCCTTGCGGTCAGGTTCTTGTCGGAACCAAAAGCTTTGGTTAGGAACCCCATTGCATCGAGCGCAGGTGGGATGGGTAGTGATAAGTATGCTCAGAGTTCTTTCTTCTATATTAATCAACTTGTCTCTTTTGTCTTAAACTCAGTGTCTTAGCCTGCTCTGCCCACTGATAAAACGCCCGATACTCTAAACGTGTTATTGTCAAGTAGTGTAGCAGGTGGTTTTCAGTCTGCTAGCTCACATTTTCTCAAGCTTCATTAGCAACTGAATCTCGGTTACTTCAATGTGCGCACTCTCATACAGGCTGGCCAACAGGCGTGTTTAGCTCTGACAGTAGACTCACTTTCGATTGATGTCTGCTGCGTCAGTGAAACCACAATTCAGGATGCGAGTAGAGTAATCCAAATAACTGCGATCACACTTCAGGAGACGAAGCAGATCAAGCACTGGGTGTGTGGGTCAACAAGATGTAGGAATAGTCTTAAGTGAAAAGGCCGAAGCAACCCTTTTAGACTGGATTCCAGTTAACAGTTGCCTGTGTGCCATGGGACTGCAGGAATCAGTCGGCATGTGGAAGGATAGTAGTGTTAAACGCAGTTTATTTGTTATCTTGGCACACGCTTCAACAGACTGCAGCATTGACATGGGGAAAGACGAGTTTTATGATGACCTCGTCACCCTTGTTCGAGAGACCAAAAGATCTGACATCGTAGTGGTAGCAGGTGATTTTATTGCACAAGTTGGAAAACCAAGTGCGTCGGAATCCAGTTTAGGTGGGCGATGCGCCTTGCCTACCAGCCAACAGACAACGGAGAAGGACTTCTCCAGTTCTGTGCAGATACTCATTCCTATCCAGTACGAATTTCCGACACAGTTCGCGTCGCACAGCGGCATGGCTTTCTAACTCGACAGGGACCATATCGCTGTTAGCTACCGATGGCGCGGTTCTGTCCAGAACTGTAGATCACACTGGACCACGTACGTCGAATCGGATCATGCGTTAGTTTTAATGAAATTTTTGCTGCAGCTCAATGGTCATCTATGTAGGCCACAAACTGGATTGGCTGTCGAACGTCTGTCTGATTCGGCTGTTCGCAACAATTATGAGTAGAAACTATCCGACGAACTAAGAACACCGACGAGCAGTAGAATCAAATCAAGCAGGCAATACATTTACAGTATATTTTGCCTGTGGTCCTAGAACTAACGTTCATCAAAAACACTGGATCTTGCAAGGGTCGCTGGGTCTAATGGAACAAAAACGCCGGCTGCCTAACTGCAAGGAGGTGAATAAGATGCGTCGACAGTTGCAGCGTTAGTTGACGGTAAGTCTTAAGAATGACCGCGAATACTGGTGGGTTAGGGGTAGCCGAAGAGATGGAGGAAGCGGCCGCTTCAGGTGACAGTCAAAGACTGTTTAGGCTTATACGCAACAGCGGTGGGTGGCGAACTTTGATTAGTGAAGTCGCATGCAATAGGAATGGAGAGCTCATTCATGATAGACAGGAAAGAGTGAACCGTTGGGCAGGGCATTTCAAGGATAAGTTTAGCTGGCCACATGATAGCGTACTGCGTCCGTCGTCTACAGCTGTGAATCCTTGGGAGGTGTCACTTTATTCCCCAACAGAAGTGGAAGTGGAGTCGAAGATTCGGCTTCTGAACACGGGAAGAACAGCCGGTCCCGACGACCTTCCCCCAGTTCTTTTCAAATTGGGTAGGGAAGCTCTGGTGAAATCACTTACCTTCTTGTTTCGTGATATTTGGAACGAGGATCGTATTCCGTTATCGTGGGGTGAGTCACTGATTGTACAGATATTCAAGAAGGGTACACGGAGTGACTTTAGCAATCATCTTGGGATTAGTTTAATTCCGATAGTTCGATAATGCTGCATCGTTTGACACCGGTTCGCGAAAGTGACATCCGCGAATAGCAGGCCAGATTTTGTGCAGGTCGAGGTTGCATCGACCAAATATTCACTCTTCGCCAGTTAATGGAAACGCGCCGCACATACCACCGGCCTTCGATCGTAATCTTTCTCGTCTCGAAGGGTGCGTTCGACTCAGTAGGTCGGACAAAACTATTCATTGCTCTCCACCGGTAGGGTATGACAACGAAGTTCTTAAACCAAATTGGTTGGTCGGCTCCAACATATGCTTCCAAGATCCAAAAATAATTTAATAACATGGTAGTCGAACGACGGTCGAATAGCACACTAAATAGACCTTATACTCGTGCGATCTCACTGGCCTTTGATTGTCCCGCGTTTTGGGGTGCCGCGGCTGGCAGCACGAACGGTACGGACCACGTCCTGGTATTTGCTCGCTTGAGACTCCGTGTATCGACGCGCCCAGGGAAGTTACCGACAAGTCGGTTAAATGATGCTGCACTAGAAGTGTTAGAAAAGCGCAGGGCGCTCTCCACTGCGACGAAAACAAAATCGAACATTAACGACACTGCACCAACGGACGAAGTTTCGGTGGGAAATCAGTGGAACACGCTCGAAACGGTGATAAAAGAAGCCGCTTGGAAGGAACTAGGGAAGATTTCAAAACAATTACAAGATTGGGTCTCTGCAACTACTCGTCAGCTTTCATTCAAGATAAAAGAAGTCCATTTGTCAGGAAGCTTAGAATACCGCAGGCTCCAACGTGCGGCCACACGATCCGCTAGGATAGATCACAAGAGGTACTCGGTAAGAATGGCGGAGGAAATGGAGGCTACATCAAGAACTGGCGACTTCGGCATGCTCTTTCCACTCATCGATTCTGCTTCGGATGGCACTCCGTAGATCGACCAGCACTATTCAGTGTTCGCTACCGGAAGGGTATGCCAACGAAGTTCGTGAACCTGTTACGAGCATTGTACTCATATACCTATGGTCGCGTTAGGATATACGGCGAACTATCAAGTTCATTCGAAAATACTAGTGGCGCTCGACAAGGGTGTCCCATCTCTCCATTCTTGTTCAACTTCGTCATGGAAGATGCTCTAGGTCTCCGGGATGTAGGAGTGAAACTGGGAAGTAGAGGGGAGCTATGTGATCCAGATTACACAGACGACGCCGTGTGCCTGTTCAAGTCTGCGGACCACGCACAACGGGCATTAGATAGACTGTCGAGGTCGGTTGCTCGGTTTGGCATGTGCTTTGCACCTTCAAATTGCAAATTGCTGTTGCAGGACTGGACGACAGGAGTGTCAAACGTGGTGCTGAGCGGACAGGAACTAATGATTGTGGACCGTTTCACCTACCTTGGTAGCTGCGTGTCGAATGGTGGTAGCTCGGCAGTAGAAGTATATGCGCATACATCCACGGCTCGAGCAGCCTACGCTGGACTGAAGCCCTTGTGGCGTCGGCATGATATTTCACTGAAGTTGAAAGGCCGTGTGTACTTTGCTGAGGTGCGTTCAGTTCTGTTCTATTTTGCGGTTGCGAGACATGGAGTATGCGTGTGGGCGACGTTCGTCGGTTGGTTTTCGACCACCGATGGTTACGTAGTATGGCTAGGATTGGATGGAGTGACAGGGTGAGTAATACGGAGGTCAGGAATCTAGTACTAAGTGCCAATTCTGAGAATAGTTTGTTTCAGCCTATGAAACTTAGTAGACTACGCTGGTTGGGTCACGTGTTGCGTATGTCGAACACTCGTCTACCATACAGATGACGTGGCAACGTAATGTACAGCCAACTTAGGTAATGTAGGTGTCTCACGTCTTCGCGATTGGGGTCCGAAAGACTTGTCGACTTGCTGGCTGAAGACACTGAAGGATATGGCAGTGAACCGTGAACAGTGGCGATCGTGTTGTCATTTTCTATCGAATCAGAATGATTGAAATAGTGTGTTTGTACAGTTAGACTGTTTCGTGTGTTGGCTGCAGCAGCATCTTATCTTTTTTCGCCTGTGTAGGTCCACTCCCTGTTTCCATTGGATATTCACTCTTTTTATATAAACGTGTAACTCTGGGGAAAGGCAGCGGTCAGTGAGGCTTGCCTTGGTGTCCTAAAAGTGTTCCATCCCTCCATTCTCGTTTTAACTTCGTCATAGACGAGGCAATAGAGGATGCTTTAGGAACTGCAAAGTGTAAAGTGCTGTTCAAGACTGGGCGATTCTGGATGCAAAGGAGCTAACGACTGTGCACCCGTTTCACTTATCTTGTTAGTTGTGTGACGAAGGACAGTAGCATGGCGGCAGAGGTGTATGTCCAAAGCTCGAACGACATACGGCGGGCCGAAGCACTTGTGGTGTCGGCCTGATATTCCGCTGGTCTTCAGAGATCGTGTGTACCCTGTCACAATGAGCTCGGTTCTGTTGTATGGTTGCGAGACGTGATGTTAACGTGTTGAAGATGTTCGCCGACTGGAGTTTTTGATCACCGATGTTCACGTACTATCGTTAGGATTGGATGAGTGACCTCGTGACTAATATGCAGCTGAGTAATCTAAATTAAATGCCAATTCTGAGGATATTCGGTCACTGTAGATTTCGTTGATTGTGTCACGTGCTACGCATGACAAACAATCGTCTATCATGCCGTGCCCTATTTTGCGTTCCTCTCACGGAGTGGAACAACGTACATGGAGGTCAGCAAATGACGTGAGAGTGTGCAATGAGGAGATGTACATCAAACTTAGGTATAGTAGGTGTCTCATGCTTCCATGGTTGGAATCCGAATGACCCCTTAACTAGCTAGCTGGAGACACTGAGGAATATTCCGGGGAGCCGTGAACTCTAGCGACCGTGTTGAAATTTTCCATCGAATCAGAATGACTGAAAAAGTGTTTGAACAATTAGACTGTATTGGGTACTATAGCATTTTTTTCTTTGCGTCCTCTTGTAGGCCCATTTCTTGTTCCCTTTGCATATTCACCCTTTCTATTGTAACGTATAACTCTTGCAGCGGCCAGTAGAGTTTTCCCTGCTTTTTAAAGCTGATCGGTGATAATGAGTTCATTGAATGAGTGTTTGGTCCTTAGGTCGGTGACAATGGCACGTGATATCACTTGTCACCTTGACAATGAACTGAGGATAGTTCCAATAATGGCTTTCGGGACAGAATTTGCTACCACTGGTTAGAATGACCTTTAGGTGCGCACAAACAAAACCAAGGATATCTCTATTCTTATTTCCTGCCTGCGCATCTCTGTATGACCGGCGGTCACTAGTCGAGAATACCCGAAGACATCGTATCAGTACCCAATTATATGAATGACGCTGCAACAGCCCGTTTAGATTTTTTTTGTACTTTGACGTTTCGAAATGGATTTTAGATGCCCGATATCCATTTAATACTGAAACGTTAGATTCGTCTGCAGCCCGAATAACCATAACAACCGATCAACTGTCTGCGTGCTTTCTGTTTTATCCTGGTGTTTACTTCCAGAAACGAGTGCTTCAAAATAAATTGGCAAAGGTACTGATGGAGATTAGTGGATCAACGATCTCCGGTTTTTACAGCAGTCACCCGGCTCAAAAGATCAGATTAAATATTTCTTCCGTGTTGCCTTATGGTTCAGCCACTAGTGGCTGACTTTTCACTAGACCTGATGGAGTTAGGGTCTGGAAAGACCGAATTGTGATAAGACGAGAACAACCTGGTCTGCAGGCCCCATTTACTGATCACAAAGACGAGTTTTCAAAACGGTTTACGTTGAAAAGTGGATCAGTGGCACTCATAGTCTTATTTCTATAGATGTACTATTTAATCCTCAAGCGGCAACTAAAAAACGCAACAAAAATTAATGATAAGCAACTCAGTGCATTAAAAAACAGACTACCAGATGAAACGCAGTAGAGAAATAAACTAAATAAAAGTGTTGATATGAAACGCAAATTAAATTCAAAAGAACCCAGTCGGGTTAATAGTAGACTGGAGCCCAAAAAATGGTGCACTGACCTGAATAAATTCGTCACTGCCGTAAATGAGTTCGTTGCAGACAGTTAGTAAGATAGAATAAAATGCAACTGCCCATACGAAACCAGCCTACACTTACAATCACGTCAGCTTTTATATGGAAAATCGGATGTGAAGATCCCAAAAAGATGGTAACGATAAACTGAAAACTTACCGAAAAGTACAGACTCAGAATGCCGTAGGTTATCAAAAAAATGCTGGCATCCGTGGGCTTTTTGAAACAATAATAGAGACCAACTAGAAGAAATTCGAAATGAGCCAGCTGAACTTTGATTTCCAACCTGGAAACATAACTGCCAGCATTTGTAAGTCAAAGTAATATCCACTCCAAGCCGTAGGCTGATGCTCAGACACAGATGCAATGATAGGAATGTGGTTTTTCGCATACGTAGGGTCGAGAAGTGAGTAGAATCTGCCCGTCCAAGGGGCAATTTTACCTGTGGGAGTTAAATGTAAGGAATAGTTGATAAATTTCGAAAATGTTGCACCAGGTAAATCAGTTTATTAAACGATGGTTAATATACTCATGGTTTTTTCGGAGGAGTTGAAAAAACGAAATAAACAAAACCACTGAATCGGAAACTTGCTCTCAGACAAGTTTACAAACACTCATGGTCGTTCCAGTAAAAGAGGTGTTCAGTGTAACGAGCTTTCTGAACGAACGGATGTAGAATGTTTATGCAGGAGCGGCATCATCTCATGCAGATTATGGCAGTCGACTGGAAAAGTACGACTTTATTTCAGTAGGCAAACAATGAATGTTTACTTTCACTTTGATGCTTTATAGATTGGTGCTCTTCTTAACGATAAACGTATCAGCAACCGCTGTTTACGGACGAATTAAGTCAGGTGACATGCGCAATTCATTCCAACTACTTGATACGCGTGTTTGATAATTAGTACCCGTTGCATAACCCAAACATTTTTTGACGGATTTTATTAGATTTCGCCAAAACTTGGAGCACATTTGAGAACAAAAACCGAGAATTACTGACCGAAACGTACACTGAGGGCTAAGGATAATTATTGTAAACATCGCATTACAATATGTGAGCGACAAATTGTTGTGATACCAACATTTGCTATTTTCTCTATCCCAACATCAAAGCCTCGTGCATTTTTCAACTGAGTTACTGTAACTATAGAACAATAAAAGAGTCTATTCAATTCATGAATTCCTATTCTTACCCATAACTGTTTGAATCGTCACAATTTACTCGTTTAATAATGTGAACTCTTCCATCATTTGTCCAGAGTGTTTCGAAGTCGACCTAGCGCAATAGACGCACCCCCAACCGGTGGAATCATTGTTTCTGCACTCTAAGTATTTATTTAAGGTACACTGAAGATATAAACCATGATAAACCGAATATTCTCATGTACTTTGTTAACGCATTTCTGAGTATATGGCAGACTAGAAAGGCCATGAAAATGCTGTCAAAACACTGGGAAAAATTCATTTACGATCAAAATGCGATATATGCTTGAAATGTCTGGGCAATTTCTGAGCAGAAAAACGGATGAAAAGCTGAATAACTTGTTCAGATACTTAAGTCTTCGGAAAAGAATTGCGATTTCAAAAGTGTCACCATAACACATCATTCAAACAAATCTATCTAAAATGCTCTTATCTTGGGGCCATAATCGTCATCAACGCACAACACAACGGATTCTAAGTGAGGTGAATCAGCTTATCATTTTTCTCGAACTAGTTTATAAACATCTGCAACCATGTTCAACTAATCAACTGTGCCTTCATTGCTCTACTGCCACACTTGTTTCATCTCCCACTCCAGGATGCTAAGTGGGTACAGCACACATTCCCGTTTTGTATATCTCGCTGGCAAAATGACTTGCAAAACATGCGGCAAGGTAAGCCATTTCCAATGACTTTGAAAATCTAAGCATGCGAAACACCATGCGAACTCCGTATTTGATTCTTCACTATTCAGCATGTTCATAGCCGTAGCCCCAAAATGCCAATCACGTGCAACTAAAAACACTAACGGAGCATCGCCTGAACCACCGACTGAAAGTGGTAACTCCGACAGCTATATTTTACCTTTCGTTGACATTCTAACGGTACAAAAACAAAAAAATCATGACAGGATCGACAACACTTTTCTGTTGTTCTACAGATTGTCTACCGAGTACAAAAATATGCAAAAAACGTTTTAAACCCTTGGCTTTAACCAAAAGATGCACTACTTGGACATAGTTTTCTTAGCCTTGACAACCAATTGGAGATTCCCCTTGGCGAACGACGAGATAAATTATGTGTATATCACTCGTACATCACTTGACATTCTCAAGCTTGTTGTCTGATTGTATATTGGCCACAAGGAAATTACGGAGTCACCTCCAAGAAGACGAACAGTTTATATGTTGAGGTCAACTGTCTATTGAGAGACGGCGCCATACATCCCTCAACGTAGAGAGCTCATGCACTGAAGACAAGAAACATCAATCATAAACGATGTGTAGCAATCCACTACAGCCAACTCAGTAATCAATCTGCATATTTTGAGGAGTATTCATTATCCGGTTTGGAAAAATGATTTTAAACGTTTCATGCTACGAGCTGTACAATATTTTTGGCCTTAAAAGGGCTTAACATCAGACCCAAAAAGACAACAGAAAAGGGTATCAGGATACTGAAGCTCGCAGCAAATTCTAGTTTAGACGCATCCCCTTCCATCTAATAACTGCTGTCTCTTGTTTCTAACGCAGAAACGACCAGGTAATAAAAAGGAAGATTTACCCGCTACATCCGCTGGCACTGATAACATCAGAAACTGCGGACAGGCCCAAAGCTGACGACCATAATACTATCACCTTCCTCCAAAACATCAAGTAATACGGAATAAAAATCAACTAATCTAAAGACACTGGTATTTAAGTAAATGTCTCATTGAACTTCTCGTCTGAAAAAGGAACTAAACTGGATTCTGTCCGAGTCCCAGTCAGGACTAAGAGCAAAGGTGAATACCTCCTGGGGCATCCCTGGGTTGCGAACAAGGAAACGGTTAATACTCTAATTTCAGTTGAGCCCAAGCTCATCGAATAAACGCCCGCGGACAAGCAGTGGCAGCGTGGAGCGCATGTTGTATTTCCGTCTGGTGAGCACCCTCTTTAAAGAATGTCCCCGGTGGCATCGCTGGTAGCACTGTGACGTGGCGAGTATGGCCTGCCAACTAAATAAGGTCATTGCCTCTTGTCGTGTAACACTATTCCGGAGAGGTTTTCCGGAAAAAGAGCACGAACCGAGCAACCGGCCACCAGCTCGTCTGGAAGGGTTATGCTGCTTTACAGAATGCGCTTAGTTGCACAAAGGCTAAAGATGCATCCTCGCCTCGATTAAAATGATAAACTCCGGATCGGATGACCGAGTAGAACAATAGACCACAACGCGCAAAAATACAAACAGAATTGACCTTCCAACTAACGTTACATACTTTCACTCACAAAAACGGTCTTTCATCATATACAACTGTCCGTTTATATAATGGCTTATGCGACCCCCTTTCCACTCAGCTTTCCCCCATTCATCAGGCCGTACTAGTGGCCGTGTCACTGTTCTCGTTCTTTCACATCTTGCTCCAGCTGGCATCCAAATCTCACCGAAACCGCTTCCTTCAAATGATTCACCTTTTCTTCCTCTGTGCCCGTACAAGCCAGTCATATTCAACGTGCAAACACTGGTGAGTACACGACAGCAGTTGTGTCTAGATTGTGCACTGGAGGCCATAGCCCTCGATTTCGTAGCCAGGGGACTCGCATTTAAGAACCCAGCTCCGTCACTCGACCAACATCCCTAACCAAACCTTCGATGAGAATTTATCTGCGCCTTTTCAGGGACTCTGGGACTCAGGGACTTCTGGTTTTTCTGACGTTGGTGTAACTCTCAGTAATGGGTTGGGGCAGTGTTCCCCTGGATCCCAGTCGACACCCAGCTATGTACAACGAGGCTAGGAGGTTCGTGCAAAGTAAGCAGTCATCGCTCTGACAGATCCAATTCGCTTATCGCCTCAGCGGAAGTCCTTACAGACTGCAATCGAGAAGCAATCAAGGACATCTGGCAAAACATCTATGACCTCTAACTCAGAAAAGCCAAGTGACATCATGATTTCAGCGGGAAAATAGCTCGGTTCGTCTCGAACGAGGCGCACTCGGTTTAGGTTTCTGTCGTTCAGTAAACGGAGGGCAGCTATTAACCCTGCGTTCAGATCATGAATTGCTTCTCTTTACTACAAACTCCAGCCATTTGAAATACTGGTACGCCATTTGGTGTACGCTTTCTTCGAGCCAGCGATGAATCCAGAACCACATAAGACCTCATTAAGTCAATTCGGGCTAAAGCACGGTTCCAGATGCCACCAAAAATAAGTGGTTTAGGACGAGCTATTGAAGCGTCTGTTGTCAATTGTTTCGATATGATTGGAAGTGGGTGCCGTAGCCTTCGATTCGAGTACTCGCAATAAACACCTCGCGAAATGCTCCCAAATGACCTGCAACTCAAACAGCCTTCGATGAGGAAGTTGTGCGCACTAACTTCTCATGGCAGGGGTTCTCACTAAAGCGCAGTAACCAAGACAAGTGTCCTGCTCCCTCCACTGATTTCATAGGTCTTGAATAGTGAGTCTAACGAAGACGATCAGACCGCGATTCTAAATCAGCTACGGGCGACATACTTTTATACTGGCTTTAAAACAAGCATGGTGCCAAGGAAACCAGTAAGACGAACTTTACACAAAATGGATAAAAAAGACGAAATAATAGCGGCAAAACTATTGTTTTTTTGTGCATTTTCACCGTACACATTTCGCTGGTTCTGTTTTCGGTGGTTTTAAGGAAGTCGGGCAATAGAGACGGCCCATACAGCGATGAAATGAGGGCATCATTATCATCGCTTAGCATTAAACAGCAAGGCAAGCCTCACTAACCGCTGCCTTTTACCCAAGGTTACATGTTTCTATAAGAGTAAATATTCAGGGAAAACAGGGAGTGGATATCCAAGGGGAACAGAGAATGAGGGCAACCATGACGACCATAAGTTCATAATAAGTTCAGATGAAAGATATGCATGAGCACGGCCCCGTCTTCGGCTGATCCAATACAGGGATTGGAGAAGTCGGATAAATCTCCCTGGCACACCGATGAATGAGAAGCAACGCCAATGAGCCACATGATCGAATAAGTCTAGCACCAGTAAGCTGTGCAATTGCTTCAAGGTTTAACGCAGAACGGATATTTAGTCGGTACGACCCCGGCCTGATCGGAAACCAGCTTAGTTCTCTCGCACGCACCTTTCGCGGGTGCTCGATAGTCCGCGGAGGATAATGCCCGCGAGCAGTTTGGGTGCAATGCTCATTACATCAATTCTTCGCAAAAGGGCTCATAACTTTCCTTGCAAATCGGCATTAATCCTGAGGAATCCGTTCTCTGGCTCAGATCGACCCCATGAGTTTTGTTAAATCCAATGTTAACACTTCGCCACTATTACTTCCTGATGGCCTGCACTTCTAATGGTGGGCTGGTATCTACCTACATTGCTCAATTGGAAGGCACAAGTAGAGGATTCGATATCGAATTTCACCAACCGAACTGCATCCTAAAACGCTCTTCACAAGGTTCTAGTCGACGCTGGTAAGAGTGAATGAGCGGACCGTCAGGTTCCTTAACTGCAACGTTTACATTAGGTTACCTTGAGTCAACATTCCTAGCCAGTTGATAAAGCTTGCGACTTTTGCAGATAACTGCAGCTTTTTACATTTCTTTTTTTTCTGGCCACCACAGCTCGCGGCCATTTCTCGGGCTCCTGGTCCCTTGAATTCTTAGGGATTTACGCGTCTTATTCTATGTGACATGATGTATTTCCCAGCATCTAACAGAGCACCTGAAGTCAGACATTTAGTGTTCCTGATAAAAATATACAACAGAACCGAGCTTATTGTGACAGGGCACACACGATCTCTGAAGACCAGCGGAATATCAGGCCGACACCACAAGTGCTTCGGCCCGCCGCATGTCGTCCGAGCTTTGAACATACGCGTGATCACCTCTGCTGCCATGCTACTGTCCTTCGTCACACAGCTAACAAAGTAAGTGAAACGGGGCAAAGTTGTTAGCCCACAATCGCCAGTTTCTCTCCATCCAGTATCAAGTTCGGATTCACTGTCGTACAGTCCTGTAACACTTCGCACTCTGAAGGGGCAAAGCACATGACAAACCGAGCAACCGATCTCAACAGTCTATCTAGTGCACGTTGTGCATGGTCCGCAGACTTGAACAGGCACACGACGTCGTCTGCGTAATATAGGTCACATAGCTTCCCTCCACTTCCCAGTTTCATTCCTACATCCGGGAGACCTCCTAAAGCATCTTCCATCACATCGTCCAGGACTAAGTACTCGCATACCTATGGTCGTGTTAGGGTAAACGGTGAACTGTCACGTTCATTCGAAAATACTAGTGGCGTTCGACAAGGGTGTCCCATCTCTCCATTCTTGTTCAACTTCGTCATGGAAGATGTTCTAGGTCTCCGGGACGTAGGAGTCGAACTGGGAAATGGAGGAAAGCTATGCGACCAAGATTACGCAGACGACGTCGTGTGCCTGCTCGACTCTGCGGACCATGCACAACGTGCACTAGATAGACTGTTGAGATCGGTTGCTCGGTTTGTCATGTGCTTTGCCCCTTCAGAGTGCGAAGTGTTACAGGACTGTACGACAGTGAATCCGAACTTGATACTGGATGGAGAGAAACTGGCGATTGTGGGCTAACAACTTTGCCCCGTTTCACTTACTTTGTTAGCTGTGTGACGAAGGACAGTAGCATGGCAGCAGAGGTGATCACGCGTATGTTCAAAGCTCGGACGACATGCGGCGGGCCGAAGCACTTGTGGTGTCGGCCTGATATTCCGCTGGTCTTCAGAGATCGTGTGTGCCCTGTCACAATAAGCTCGGTTCTGTTGTATATTTTTATCAGGAACACTAAATGTCTGACTTCAGGTGCTCTGTTAGATGCTGGGAAATACATCATGTCACATAGAATAAGACGCGTAAATC
>LUCM01006754.1:98058-122037 GCA_008360955.1 Fasciolopsis buskii
AAGTTGAACAAGAATGGAGAGATGGGACACCCTTGTCGAGCGCCACTAGTATTTTCGAATGAACTTGATAGTTCGCCGTATATCCTAACGCGACCATAGGTATATGAGTACAATGCTCGTAACAGGTTCACGAACTTCGTTGGCATACCCTTCCGGTAGCGAACACTGAATAGTGCTGGTCGATCTACGGAGTGCCATCCGAAGCAGAATCGATGAGTGGAAAGAGCATGCCGAAGTCGCCAGTTCTTGATGCAGCCTCCATTTCCTCCGCCATTCTTACCGAGTACCTCTTGTGATCTATCCTAGCGGATCGTGTGGCCGCACGTTGGAGCCTGCGGTATTCTAAGCTTCCTGACAAATGGACTTCTTTTATCTTGAATGAAAGCTGACGAGTAGTTGCAGAGACCCAATCTTGTAATTGTTTTGAAATCTTCCCTAGTTCCTTCCAAGCGGCTTCTTTTATCACCGTTTCGAGCGTGTTCCACTGATTTCCCACCGAAACTTCGTCCGTTGGTGCAGTGTCGTTAATGTTCGATTTTGTTTTCGTCGCAGTGGAGAGCGCCCTGCGCTTTTCTAACACTTCTAGTGCAGCATCATTTAACCGACTTGTCGGTAACTTCCCTGGGCGCGTCGATACACGGAGTCTCAAGCGAGCAAATACCAGGACGTGGTCCGTACCGTTCGTGCTGCCAGCCGCGGCACCCCAAAACGCGGGACAATCAAAGGCCAGTGAGATCGCACGAGTATAAGGTCTATTTAGTGTGCTATTCGATCGTCCTTCGACTACCATGTTATTAAATTATTTTTGGATCTTGGAAGCATATGTTGGAGCCGACCAACCAATTTGGTTTAAGAACTTCGTTGTCATACCCTACCGGTGGAGAGCAATGAATAGTTTTGTCCGACCTACTGAGTCGAACGCACCCTTCGAGACGAGAAAGATTACGATCGAAGGCCGGTGGTATGTGCGGCGCGTTTCCATTAACTGGCGAAGAGTGAATATTTGGTCGATGCAACCTCGACCTGCACAAAATCTGGCCTGCTATTCGCGGATGTCACTTTCGCGAACCGGTGTCAAACGATGCAGCATTATCGAACTATCGGAATTAAACTAATCCCAAGATGATTGCTAAAGTCACTCCGTGTACCCTTCTTGAATATCTGTACAATCAGTGACTCACCCCACGATAACGGAATACGATCCTCGTTCCAAATATCACGAAACAAGAAGGTAAGTGATTTCACCAGAGCTTCCCTACCCAATTTGAAAAGAACTGGGGGAAGGTCGTCGGGACCGGCTGTTCTTCCCGTGTTCAGAAGCCGAATCTTCGACTCCACTTCCACTTCTGTTGGGGAATAAAGTGACACCTCCCAAGGATTCACAGCTGTAGATGACGGACGCAGTACGCTATCATGTGGCCAGCTAAACTTATCCTTGAAATGCCCTGCCCAACGGTTCACTCTTTCCTGTCTATCATGAATGAGCTCTCCATTCCTATTGCATGCGACTTCACTAATCAAAGTTCGCCACCCACCGCTGTTGCGTATAAGCCTAAACAGTCTTTGACTGTCACCTGAAGCGGCCGCTTCCTCCATCTCTTCGGCTACCCCTAACCCACCAGTATTCGCGGTCATTCTTAAGACTTACCGTCAACTAACGCTGCAACTGTCGACGCATCTTATTCACCTCCTTGCAGTTGGGCAGCCGGCGTTTTTGTTCCATTAGATCCAGCGACCCTTGCAAGATCCAGTGTTTTTGATGAACGTTAGTTCTAGGACCACAGGCAAAATATACTGTAAATGTATTGCCTGCTTGATTTGATTCTACTGCTCGTCTACACAGCTGCTCGTCGGAGTTCTTAGTTCGTCGGCGTTCTTAGTTCGTCGGATAGTTTCTACTCATAACTGTTGCGAACAGCCGAATCAGACAGACGTTCGACAGCCAATCGAGTTTGTGGTCTGCGTTGATGGCTATTGAGCTGTAGGAAAATGGTCCGAATCGATGTACGTGGTACAGTATGATCTACAGTTCTGGGCAGAACCGCGCCAGCAGTTTGGTCGATCTGACTCAGGCTACCCGTCGAGATAGAGCGCCATGTCACTGTGCGACGCTAACTGTGTCGGAAATTTGTACTAGACCGATCCAGTGCTGCAACAGCATTGTGCATCCAACACGTGGCTACACTGTCGTCAAGACGATCGAGAAATGTTTGCAACTGAGCCTTCAATCAGAAGCATAATATTGTCCGCATATTCCGAGTCAAAATATTCACCGTTTGATCATATAGTAATATCACCATTTTAATGAGGGCAGTGCTTCTATAACTGTCTCAGCTACAAAGGTGAAGAAGAGTGAAAGAAGTAACCTTAAACGAACAAATTTTTGGGATGAAATCGGGAGAAATCTTTCGGTAGTCATGGGCTCGGCAACGGCTGCTTGCATATAACGACAGGAAAGTAGTAAAGTTCCCCGACAGTGCCAAAGAACTACATACAGGATTCACTGAGGCGAATGCTGCCCTCAGTTCGAGGACGGCTTCGCGATTGGAGTCCGAAAAACCCGTCCACCAGCTGACTGGAAGTCTCATAGGATATGGCAGCAGATCGGTGAAAAGCGGCGATCGCGTTATCATTTTCTGTCGAGTCGAAATAATTGAAGAATGTGCGCTTGCACAGGTAGACCACAATCCGTATGTTGGCTACTACCGTTTTCTCGCCTTTGCACCTGCTGGTCTACCCTTTTTAAGCTATATTCACTTTATTGCGAAGTGTAAGTCAGTGACGAAGATAGCGGTCAGTGGGGCCCGCCCTGTGGTTCAGTGCTGGACGATGACGATGCTGAGATCGTCAACATATGGAAGCTGGATCCTAACACTGGGTATGATTGGTCGGCCATACGACTAAGCGCAACAATCAGTTCTGTTCTTGTGTTTTAAGTTGTTTTTCTCGTCTTCAGTTTTCTTGAATTATAATCTTACGATTACGCTTTCATACGGTCCTGCAGAGTAGAAAGCAAAACCATCGCAAATCGGGACATGAAGTGCCGAAACCATGAACCACAACATAGTTAAAGGCAGTGTAAAAGAGGAAATGAATAACTGTCAACCATACAAAAACTAGCCTATTTCTGTACATATCTCCAGTTCTCACCAGCCACCTTTAAGTGGGCGATTTCGCACCGAAGCAAATCAGGTAGTTTATTTGGTTGCAGGACTGCATCAGACATCGATGAGTCGGGTGTGGCAAGCGACAGTAAATTGCTGTCTACTACCAAAATGATTGAGGCAACTGCGACTCGAAGCTACTAGGATATCAACGTCAGCTTTCAAGTGTTTGAAAATTCCGCGGCACTATACTGCGTGGTAAGGGAAAAATGCAATAGTAGTAATAAAAACAGTTATAAAAAGCTGAGAAATCATGTTACTGAGAGACACCATATGGTAAATCCGTACCTGAAATGGCAAGTGCTGTTCCTGCTATAAGCAGCACTGCACCAATACTGGCAACAAGAATCCTCAGCAACTGATAAAACTGGGAAGAAGAGAGTCTCATCCGTAAGTATTCATAGAAGGCATACATCTGAATGAGCCCAAAAACTCCCAGAGCCTAGGAACAAATTGCAATTGTGAAAAGTCGAAACTCACCCCCATGTGCTCGCTGGAAATTACCGGCAGGAAGCCAACGAAACTTATTTGCATTGACAGGATAGTTCCCAGTGTATAAACCTAAAAGATTCTTCTACTAATAAGTGAGTTCTTACCGTTGAATAAGCAACATACAGTCTATGTGAAAATCTTCCAGTGATCATAAGTATTAACACGTGTATGGGAATCACGTTTATCAGGAAAACATATCCACCCCAGGAAGAAACCTGTGCTGGAATAACAAGGATAAAAAAAATCCCACCATGTAGAAGTATCCGAGGCTGCACAAGGTACCCCACAGCACGGAGCCGGTCTTGACTGACTTCACCCAAAGATAGAACGTGAAAAGCATGCAGAAGATTGCTATTCCCTCGTTATCGTATGATCCAGCGACAGAACGGCTTATATAGCCTGGAACAACTGCAATTAGTGCCGAAGCCAACAATCCGGCTTTTGTATCCCAAACTTCTTTTGTGAGAAGAAAAGTTATTATGGTTGTGAAGCTGAATTTATGGACATTGGTGCATAAGTCGAGCGACAAACCTTGAGAACAAAGGTGCTAAAAAAACGCAGATGTCCCTGATATCAATGGTTATATGTAACAAGTCCAAGAGATGGAATATCAGCGACGACGTAACCATAAGACCTGGAGACATCAATGGATAAGAGAACAACTAACCAGGATAGATAGTCCCCCCTATGATTCTTCCAAGAGGGTACCACGCCATATCATCAAACCAATCGTGAAAGTCATAGAATCCCTTCTCTGTCATGAAACGCGTCGTTCGGTAATTAAAATAGGGATCGAATTCATGAATGATTGATTCATACCGAATCACGGCGAACAAACGGATCGAAAATGCTAAGGGCTGGGTCAGTAGAGAACAGAACTAGCATACCCATGACCACAGACAGAAACAATACACTAAGCTCAATTAAAGATGTCTGCTTTCCTGCATCTAGGCGAATAGGGACTTTCATCCTGGGGGTCGCTAACAGAAAACGCGATAACCGGAGCACCGCAAAAATATTTGCACCACGCGCGGCTCTCAGACGTCAGCACATTAGTGTGAAACCATCATTGTTGTTCATTTTTCACTGTTCGTTGATTGGAGGCGGATGGATGCCACCCGTGTGAGCCTCATCACCAAAATTTTCGTGCAAACCCCGTGGGAGACAGTCGCGCCACCTTACCAGCAAGCAGTTGTCCTCTGCCGTCCTATGGTTGTCATCCTATTCCGCCACAGTTTGCGGTGGCAAACTAGCATGCTTTTATATCTGAATGAATTACGCAAAAAAGCTAACAACACTCGAATTATATTCTTTGGAAACAGGAAAGGAAAGAGGTCATTTACTGCAGGGTTTCAAGACCGTTAAGCTACTGGTGGAGGTGCGGAGTCACCGTGGGGCCGTATTCCAGTTAAGGTTCAATGAAACGCTGAGAGGAAACGGGGAAGAGATTGTGAGGTATCATGTATCTACAAGTTTGCGAAGCAAATCCTCCACCATACTAGCTGTGAATGACTGAAACAAACTGCAGGTGGAAAGGGTCGAGTTGGAACAAGTCGTGAATTCCATCGGAGGCTTGACAGTGTATGCCTATCTGTGTTTAGGAGGGACAGCGTGTAAGTTGAAGGGCGGAGGATGATGTTAGGGGAAATGAACCCTGTTAATCTTCTCCTTTGAAGGATATCTGATTGAGAGTTTGGGCCACATAAGATTCGCAATTGCACCATTGGAGTTGAGGAAGGCCTCCACCCTCCTGTTTTCGAATCATCATGTGGACCAAGGAGCTTCCGGGGCAAGAATCTGGACGATCAGGCTTCTCGCCGTAATCTAATCCAAACTGAAACGGGAATGCAAAAGTTTGATACAGCCCATGGAAACGCTACCGACCGGCGGCAATCCAGTAGACTCCCTTATTTTCAGCTCGAATGCCTGCCCTCTGGCTTGGTCTCAGTTTCCCTCGGATAATGCGCTGAATGCAAGTGGTGTCCCCTCCAGCCATATGGCACCCTCAGGGAATGGCCCAGTCGGTTTTAACTCACCTTCATGGTTCAGCAACCTTGGCCCCTCAACTGCGCGAGTGGCGACCGTCCGTAGCCTTTCCAGCTTCGTGAACTCCCCAGCTGTATATGGGACGGCGCACCCCCTTCACTCCCCAGTCCTGTGGGCGGTCTTAGGGTGTAGAAGTTTGATGGCATCGTGCGGCAGCCATCTGAAGAAACATCGGATAGCATCCGGCGTGCTCTGTGTGAATGCAAAGACTACATTGGTGTAGATGCTGCTGTGCATCCAAGGAGCGACCGTTACCATCAGGCAAAATTCACCATTATCCTTTCACAGCAGTGGACCCAGAAAAGAGTAGCGATATGCCTCCCGCATCCATTAAGGATCCACCTTGTGGCAGGACATGCATGTGCTCCTTCGGATCGCTTGTTTAACCGAACGTCGGCCGCCAACCGCGGCCGTTGCTAACGCACGCCTCGCTCGCACGCTCCTGTTAAAATTCTACTAAACCTTCCATCACTTCCGATTGTCATCTCGTTGCATCGGTCGACTGTCAGGGTTGCCAGTAATGTAATCATACCCAGCCGAGTAAGAGTGATGCACTAGTGTTCACAAAGATTTATAGCAAGGAAATGTAATACGAGATTCCCGTTAGGACTATCGGATTTGTAGCCTGCCTGTGCGCGAATTTTTCACGGTTCACTGACGTTACTTCGACCAGTGGCCAATGGCTTTCCCTAGTGATTTCCGTTTGTCTGGTTCTCTGATTTACCCCTGGGATTTTAGGTAACCTGCGTAGATCAAGCATGGAGACTACACATCCCGTGACAAATCGCTTATGAACAACAGGTAGAGCAATGATCCTAAGATAGGGGCCCGTGTACATCAATGCCTACCTCGTGCCAAGTGAAATGCAAATGGACGAACATCACAGTTAATAACCTTCCTCGAATAAGATCTTTTGTCCGTCGCGATCTTCTGACCAGTTCTCCGAAGGATTTTAGTTTCTCTACCAATCCTAGAAGCGGATCCTTGTGGAAAGCCTTACTGAATGCAGCGCACCTGACATCCGCCTGCTACTGCTCGGGGACAGCGCTCACGAGGCGGAGGATCTGGCTGAGAGGGACGATTCTTCAGAAAGCTGAGAGTGAAGTAGCTGGTGCATCTGTAGGTGTTCGTCTGACCGAATGGAAACCAATTTTTCCATGGGATTTCCCACTACGGACGCGGGGCTCAAGCGGCGGTAATAGGTGGCCCGATTCACGAAGTCTCACTAAACAAAAGGCCAAATTCACGCGGACAGATTTCGCCACCCGTCGCCTCGCCGGTAGATAAAATCTTCAAGGTATCTGGCAGATGACCTGGGCCATGACTTACTCTCCCCTACGGTAAGGTGGAGGTTGCCTCAGGAATGTTTGCAGTCAGGAGGCACTCGTCACCTGGTGGTGATCTCCCGAGGCCCCCTACAATGGCCCATTGTGCTGACATTTTAGGCTTTTTGTCTGGTGCAACCAGCGTCGCTCCCAGTGTTGTTTCTCTTGCAAAGTCTCCCGACACAGAGGGAAGTCCGGCTGTGTAGGCCTCCTGAAACTGTCCTCTATGCTCCAGGTATTTAGGTATCCAGGTAGAAGGCGGATGAGATGTGCAAGGTGCCAATAATTTCGCATTTGAACGGACTTCATCCAGGATTTTTCACCGCTGTGACCACCCAAGAACAGGCCGAACCTGAAGAACAAACAAGTTTCAAAAGCTTTATATTACAGTTCACTTCGGTTTGGGATAGAACGGGCAAGATGAAACCAACCGCCACACACATCACATCGCATGTTTCGGCCCTGGGGTCTAGCAACCGCTTGCACACTGAACAACCTTTCTCCGAATCCTTCAGACATCTATAAATTCCAAAAGTATTCCAAAATTTTGAACTGCGAGACTCAACGAACACAGCCTTTCAATTTGATTTTCAAAAGCTTTGGCTTCAGCCCTTCGATTGTCCAGAATTCTTTTGATGGCATGCAGTCCATTTGGGCATCCACCGCTTCCAGGTCTATTTCACCGGGTCTTGCCAAAAGAAAGTATATAATGCCTCATCTCGCCTTGAAGACGAGAGATTTCACGAGTCCAAGGGGTTCGCAGTTCAAAGGAAAAATTTAGAAAGAGCAGTTAGGCGCATGTCACAACTTGCCTCCGAATGCCACTTCCCCGGGACACCGCACCACAATTTTGATCCAATGCCTTCTTAAAAGTATCCACCAAGTCTCCAGACAGTGGGTTCTTTATATTTAGAATCTCCTCACTGAGAATCACGAACTAAAAGTTACTATCATAATTTTGCCAGCTACATCTCACGACCAATCTTGTCTGGGTCTGTTTGTTGCTGAAGAAAACCATCTGGTCTATAAAATAACAAGCAGGTTGCGATCTTATTGGTCTCCATCAGATCCCCTTAGCCTCTTCTTCTGATTAACGTGCAGCCATCTTAGTCACAGAGTCTTTCATGATGTGACTTTCCCTCCCCCCAAGCATATATGTGGCCAATCGCTGTACCTATTCAAAGCCAGCAGCGTCCTTTTCGACGAAAGGAGACCGGGCCTGCCTGCACTATTCCAGGTGATGTCTTACGATACCCTAATACAGGGGTCATTTTGCGCGGGAGTGAGATGACCCAAACAGCTAACTTAGCTTTCAGATTTCTGGGAATGGTGCGCTCAAAAATAGCATCCTATTTGCAGGCGTTATCTTCATTTCAGTTCAGTTCAGCTCGGCTCGGCTCAATGTCTTTCAGAACATCTCAGTTCAGTTCAGTCTGGATGGAACGAAAATTTGACTTCCAGCCACTTGAGCTTCCTGATCGATTTGTTGTCGGCCGATGGTCGTAGCATAAAACATTTTGTTTGTTCTTTTGCTTCGCAAGGGCGGTGTTAGGCGCATTATTAGATCCAAAATGGGGTTCTGTGTTTTCGCCTAAAACCGACTACCCGGGCTCTGATCCTTCCCTGTCCATCAACTGGCCGGAGCTTTAAAAGTTCCATCCACGATTTTGCAGTTGACTACCTTTTCTGGTAGTCGCCTGCAAAATAGATTCATCGTGATGGTTAAGAGCCTAATTGTCGTCTGAGGCCTATTATATTGGTTCTGCAGTCTTAATCTACACCCCTAATTTCTTTGACTATTATAAGAATTACCAGGTATTCACACTTTATGGTTGACGGACAGTCTACCCTTTTGAGTTTTCCAAATAGTTCATTAACCATGCATCGGCGTCTGCGGGTGAAAATGCTAAGTTTTTATAGTCTTTTGTCACTGTTTTTATTTTTTGGCCAAACGGCTTATGTATCCACTCTAAGAAATCTCCAGTCTTTCCTAAGTATGACACCCAGATTTGAACACATTACTAAAGATGCTGTCTAAGCACCTTGGTTTCTCCAACAGCTTCCGCTGGCTTTAGTCTGAAATTCTTTCCCCTGGGCTGATTCGCATCGCTTGCAAAATTTTTGAAGGGTTTTCAACTGTTTGCTGCAGCTTGGCCGCGGCATGAGAAAACCCCATGACACCACACATTTTACTGCGGTGCTCTCCACCCGCAACTTTGTCAACACCAGCAAGAACGGCGTGGGTGACGCATGATAATTTCAAGTCATTCATAATTGTGAGAAGGCCTGTCGGTCCTAGCGCCAGTCTTCGTGGCACATCACGTGGCATGCTAGCGGAGGTCGACGTGCGATCCTCCAGCGCCGAAACTAAGCTTTCCAATCACTAACCCGCTGGTTGCTCGCGATTTTTTCACTTTATGGTCCCACTGTTTGTAGTAAACGGAGTCGGAAACCTCGCTTCGACCCGATGGACGGCATTAAAGCGTATCAGCACTGCATTTAGAAAAGGCAAGAGGTTTGTTGAGCCAGATTACTCTGAGGCTGAGCGCAGTGATGATGGATTGTTTTACTCCAATCTACAGTCTACAGGTTAACCGTCCACCAAATTTTCTGTTCATTTCACCTTGCGGATCATCTGCCGTTCAATTCCAGTTACTATTTACCGATATACGATCATTCACACACAACCTCCCAACCAAGAAAGGCAAAGCGCGGCTCCATTCCAGAAAAATGATGCACAAGGTCATTTTATTTACAATGGAATTGAAAAATAAAAGATAAAAAGGACTATTGTAGTAAACCGACTTCTAGCCCCATTACTCACTAGCAACATTTTGTATACGCTTCCTCTTACTTCTTCCCAGAGTATATTTTGCATAAACTTCAATAATAATGTATATTTCTCGACATACGAGAGTCATGCGCAAGATAAAATCAAAATTAGGCCAGGAAGGTACAATGAAGAAATGGAAAACGGAAACCAAACGTACAATGCAATGTGGTTTCGCTCACAGGATCATAACAGGTAACGTGGTTTTCCGAGCAGGGGGCTTTAATTCAAAGCTAAGTAATGGTTCGCAAAGATTTTTCAGTGGTTGCATTCCAGTCCTGCGCTGCGAGTCATCTTGTTTGAATGCAACAAAGGTGCGTATCGCGGGCGCAAAATATGGCTGGAGGGCAATGGCTGTCGCCGCCCGTTGGCCGGGGTACTCGATAATCAAGAGAGTTATAGGGTGGAGATGAGTATCGGTATGGATGCGATAACGGAATTGAGATGAGCGAAAACTAGACTGGATATCAAAAAAGGCAGCATAAAACTCGAAAGTTCTGGAGGCACAGACCGATTAAGCAAGGAGAGCGGCGACAATGGACGGGTATTGTGCCATCGTAATACTAATACATGAGGTTTGTTTCGAGCAATTTTGAATTCATAAATTTTGGCTTGGTCTAGAGATGAAGGTGTTGTTGGAAAAGATAGAGAACCGGAGTCAAATGAGTTAACGTCTCGTGGACTCGTGTGAAGAACTGTTACCAGGAGCATCGGTCTATTGCCAAATTCCGCGGACCAGAATGGAGGTTGATGAAAAACGACAGTCTTCAGCTGTTTTCGGGTGTCGATATGCATTATGAACGTCAGTTTATATCAGATGCCAATAAAAATGCTGACCATTTGTGAGTCCGTTTTGTATGGATTTGTTAGAAGAATTTTGAGAAGGAGCAAGAGGAAGCCAGTACAAAGTGGTGCACGTGAACTTATGAGCTACAGTGCTGTTTACCACAGAAGTGCTAATGGGTGGGGCTGACCGAGTGCTGGCCACCCAACCTGAAAAACACCGTTAGAGGTTGAACGCAGGAGGTGTAATCCGCCAACCTAGTTGCACCCGCACACCGGTGCAGCCGAGCTGCCCGCCCGATGTGCGCCGGCCAAAGCGGTGGATATGACCGCGCCTCGCACTATTGCGGTGACGTTACTGTACTTGTCGTGTGGTGAAAAGAATTTGAGCATGATATGATTAGGTATACATCGTCTTTCCAGGATCGTATAATCGCCAGAGCATTGGGGACTTATTTCTATCCAAACAGGACTATAAGGCCTGAAAGAGAGAAAATAGACGGACGGCATTCTGGCCTAGCTGCCAGCTACAGATTAAGAAGCTATCAATGTTACAAGCAGCTCAGAGTAGGAAGTTCCTGGGGCGCGTTGTGCAATTCAAAATATATGGACGGTGACTGGAGAATCTAGATTTATATAAACATAAATAAATATATATTTATTTAAATAGGTTGGCTGGCTAGTCTATTGTTTGGATCGTTTGCGCTATGGGTAAACAGAATGAACCGGTATTTGTTAGGATCGTCTGCACTGTGATTAATGTCGCGTGGAAAACATTTATCTGTATGTGATGAGCTGACGATCTGCATTCATCCGACTATTCTTCTCCGTAAAGGACAAGCTTCGTCCTCTAATATTAACCTTCACTTTAGTCCGTCAATTTAGCAACAGACTACTATATCCGGTACCTGCCGTTCACAAGAGTGCACATGGCATTGCCACAATCGTGTCCAGTTCTCTACCAGCTGGTCATCAGACTCTTCTTTTCTAATTCCATTTATGCTATGGCATCTGGATGAAAAGTACTACGTCAAACCTCGCGAATCCGACGAACTTATGTCAATGCACAATTTCTATCCAGTAGTGCCGAGTCCACGTTTTTCAAATTCCACGCGAAAGATTGCACCCTGAACCATCCACGCCAGGGCACAAATCACCACTGCAGTCCTCTACAACTCCTTCAAAATCCCAGCGGAAGTCTACAATTGGGTCGGTATGTATGCTTAGAGCATTCAGCCTGCCTACTCTATACGCCAGCCTATTTTTCCTCTCAACCCCTATATCCCAACCCACCCAATACATCCCAAAGTTGTTGACGCTAACGGTGCTATCTACGTACCCCGTATTACACAACTAAGAACAGCTGGCCCAAAGCCCAACACCACTTTAGGAAATAAACTAAAAACCCCTAGGATTTCATACCTACCAAAATATCGAACGCAGACTATATCCTTCAAGTCCCTTTGTTTCCATCCTTAACACCCCAAAACAGCCACCAAATTTCCCCCGCTCGAACAAATATTTGGCCAAACTTGTACCTCCCCTCCACCTTCTAGGGATACCGTTAGGTACCACTCCATCCCGCTGCACCCAGCCTCATAGCAAACTCAATGGATGTCACTAAACATACAACTAAATAAGATGTGCTTCCCACCCGAAAACCATGTGAACTATAGATCAAGTTTACTGGTCCCCTCTGGTTACCGGCATCTTCCCTATAACCTTACATGTCTCCCATTTCACAACTCTGTGCCCTTTCTGTCAAACACATTTTCTCCCTAAACTACCCCTCTTCTGCCCTACCTGCCATGCATGTGGCCCACTTTTCTCTCCCTATGTAACAGAATGGCAAACAGGATGTTCAACTGCGCCCACAAAATTCGGCCTATTGAGCTGCGATTGTGCACTGGATATACAGGTCACCAGACTAAGCGTTTCGCGTGGTAAATTCCGCCTCAAAGTTACTCTTTCCATGCTATTAATAATAATAATATATATTTCTCAATTTGCGAGAGGCACGCGCAGGGCGAGATCAAGGTTAACAGAGATGATGCATAGGAAAAGCGAATAACATGTATCAAAGGGAAATGGGGTGAGAGCAACCTTGATTAATCCTAAAGCCTTGTTAGTTTGTGTGTATTTCTCGAAGCATGAAAGTCAAGTGCAAAGCAAAATCACCTGTTATCCGTTTCGTCATATGCAACTAGTGTTTATCTCCAGCAGTCAGGAGTCTTGGTATATGAAGAGATCCATAAATAGCTTTGATGTTCCATCTCACCTGCTGCGTGCATATGGCGGCATGCAACACGCGCGATAAAGCTGAAAACCGGTATTTGCGGGAAGTCATCCCAAAACCCAAGTACATCGCGTCACTATTCGTAAGGATCTAGGTTTTTATGGCCGAAATATGGGCTAACATTTGTGTTGTTTGTTGTTTTATTGGCCCCCCACCCCAGTCAATAAATCATTTTTATCATTTTTTGTCTTTTTTGACACCGACGCACGTCACGATCGTGCGCTCTGTATCTTCGGAAAGTAACATTTAAGATATTTGTTACCATGCGTTTTTCTATGAATATTTGCTGTGCTGCTGAAATATCCCTGTAGTTCACACGGCGCCTTTACACGTGCCTTCTAATGATCGTCTGCAGGTACGTGCACAGGATTCAGGTTTGAATAACCGGCAGGTAATGTTTGCTGCATATGTGTAGATCTTTTTCCGTACATTCCCAACCGAATCGCTGTTTCCCATTTTCTAGATATTTTTCCTCTCTCAGTGAGTCACTTCAGAGCTGCGTGACGGAGAAACAGAAGTATGCGTGATTACCCCTCTACCCAAAGTCAGAGCAGTAAGGCTTCTGCAAGCGAAGGTCGAATATTAATCAAAAGGCATCATCTGTGAAGGCATAGGAGAGGTGAGGTGCATTCAACGCGAAACTGAATGTGTGCAGGTCGTGTGTCAATGTTGCAGTTTAGTTTGAAATTGTCACAGCGAAACTGCATTTTGACATGGTGTGACGGCTTGAGTGCTTCTACGACCCAACGAGCTATACAGGAGGGCTTTTCTGAAAACGAAGATTCGACCGTGCCTGGAAGGTCAATGCGTAGAGACCTGACGAAGTGACCTCCTGGTCCTCCAAGTCGGCAATCGGTCTGAGTTAGCAGCTCAGTCGGAAAAACGAGTGGAAGACTAACTGATCCAAGTAGGCGGGCGCCCACCCAGCTGTGCACCGCTGCCTTGCAGTCAGGTTCTTGTCAGAACCTAAAGCTTTGGTCGAGAACCCCTATCGTTCTTATCCTCAGCGGCTGGACTCCCTAGCAGCACCTGTCCATTATTCCCCATGAGTTACACGGCTACAAATAATTCCGTTCTGCATCGATCGTCGCGCATGACTGCGCTGCTCATTGCATTGAGTGCAGGTGGGGTGGGTGGAGATAAGTATGATACTGTTCAGAGTTCCCGCTCTCTTATTCAACCTGTCTCCATTGTGTCCAACCGCGTTTCTTTGATCTTTTGCTTACCCATAGCGTCCCCTCTGATGACACACCCGATACGCACAACGGTTTATTGCCAAGCAGCGCAGTAGGTGGTTTGCTGTCTTTTAGCTCGCTCCTTCAATCTCTTTTAGGGCCTAAACGTCGATTCGTTAAATGTGTGTACTTTATGCAGGCTGGCTAACAGGCGTGTTTGGCTCTGACAGTGGGCTCACATTCGATTGGTGCCTGATGCGTGATTGTAACACGAGTTCAGGATTCGAGCAGAGCAATTCATCTAACTGTGCCAAATGTCTCGCCAACATATTTCCCGCATACTTCAGGAGACGAAGCAGATCAAGCTATGGGTCAACACGGTGCAGTAATATTCTTGAGTGAGAAAGCTGGAGACTGGATACCAGCCAACATCGCTTGAGCGCTTTCAGACTGCAGCGATCAGTCGGCATTCGGAAGGATAGATGTGTCAAGCGAAGTTTATTTGTTATCTCGGCACACGCTTCAACAAACTGCAGCACTGAAATGGAGAAAGGCAAGTTTTGCGATGACCTCGTCACCCTTGTTCGAGAGACCAAAAGATCTGACATTGCAGTGGTAGCAGGTGATTTTATTGCACAAGTTGGAAAACTAAGTGCATCGGAGTCCTGTTTAGGTGAGCGATGGGCCTTGCCTGCACAGCGAACAGACAACGGGGAAAGACTCCTTAAGTTCTGTGCATATAATCTCTTATTCCGACACAGTGCACGTCGCACAGCGACATGGCTTTCTAACTCGACAGGTTCACCGAGTCAGATTGACCATATCGCAGTTAGCTACCGTTGGCGCAGTCCTGTCCAGAACTGTAGATCATACTGGACCACGTACGTCGAATCGGATCATGCGTTGGTTTTAATGAAATTTTGCTGCAGCTCAATGGTCATCTATGTAGGCCACAAACTGGATTGGCTGTCGAACGTCTGTCTGATTTGGCTGTTCGCAACAGTTATGAGTAGAAACTATCCGACGAACTAAGAACGCCGACGAGCAGTAGAATCAAATCAAGCAGGCAATACATTTACAGTATATTTTGCCTGTGGTCCTAGAACTAACGTTCATCAAAAACACTGGATCTTGCAAGGGTCGCTGGATCTAATGGAACAAAAACGCCGGCTGCCCAACTGCAAGGAGGTGAATAAGATGCGTCGACAGTTGCAGCGTTAGTTGACGGTAAGTCTTAAGAATGACCGCGAATACTGGTGGGTTAGGGGTAGCCGAAGAGATGGAGGAAGCGGCCGCTTCAGGTGACAGTCAAAGACTGTTTAGGCTTATACGCAACAGCGGTGGGTGGCGAACTTTGATTAGTGAAGTCGCATGCAATAGGAATGGAGAGCTCATTCATGATAGACAGGAAAGAGTGAACCGTTGGGCAGGGCATTTCAAGGATAAGTTTAGCTGGCCACATGATAGCGTACTGCGTCCGTCNTCTACAGCTGTGAATCCTTGGGAGGTGTCACTTTATTCCCCAACAGAAGTGGAAGTGGAGTCGAAGATTCGGCTTCTGAACACGGGAAGAACAGCCGGTCCCGACGACCTTCCCCCAGTTCTTTTCAAATTGGGTAGGGAAGCTCTGGTGAAATCACTTACCTTCTTGTTTCGTGATATTTGGAACGAGGATCGTATTCCGTTATCGTGGGGTGAGTCACTGATTGTACAGATATTCAAGAAGGGTACACGGAGTGACTTTAGCAATCATCTTGGGATTAGTTTAATTCCGATAGTTCGATAATGCTGCATCGTTTGACACCGGTTCGCGAAAGTGACATCCGCGAATAGCAGGCCAGATTTTGTGCAGGTCGAGGTTGCATCGACCAAATATTCACTCTTCGCCAGTTAATGGAAACGCGCCGCACATACCACCGGCCTTCGATCGTAATCTTTCTCGTCTCGAAGGGTGCGTTCGACTCAGTAGGTCGGACAAAACTATTCATTGCTCTCCACCGGTAGGGTATGACAACGAAGTTCTTAAACCAAATTAGTTGGTCGGCTCCAACATATGCTTCCAAGATCCAAAAATAATTTAATAACATGGTAGTCGAAGGACGATCGAATAGCACACTAAATAGACCTTATACTCGTGCGATCTCACTGGCCTTTGATTGTCCCGCGTTTTGGGGTGCCGCGGCTGGCAGCACGAACGGTACGGACCACGTCCTGGTATTTGCTCGCTTGAGACTCCGTGTATCGACGCGCCCAGGGAAGTTACCGACAAGTCGGTTAAATGATGCTGCACTAGAAGTGTTAGAAAAGCGCAGGGCGCTCTCCACTGCGACGAAAACAAAATCGAACATTAACGACACTGCACCGACGGACGAAGTTTCGGTGGGAAATCAGTGGAACACGCTCGAAACGGTGATAAAAGAAGCCGCTTGGAAGGAACTAGGGAAGATTTCAAAACAATTACAAGATTGGGTCTCTGCAACTACTCGTCAGCTTTCATTCAAGATAAAAGAAGTCCATTTGTCAGGAAGCTTAGAATACCGCAGGCTCCAGCGTGCGGCCACACGATCCGCTAGGATAGATCACAAGAGGTACTCGGTAAGAATGGCGGAGGAAATGGAGGCTACATCAAGAACTGGCGACTTCGGCATGCTCTTTCCACTCATCGATTCTGCTTCGGATGGCACTCCGTAGATCGACCAGCACTATTCAGTGTTCGCTACCGGAAGGGTATGCCAACGAAGTTCGTGAACCTGTTACGAGCATTGTACTCATATACCTATGGTCGCGTTAGGATATACGGCGAACTATCAAGTTCATTCGAAAATACTAGTGGCGTTCGACAAGGGTGTCCCACCTCTCCATTCTTGTTCAACTTCGTCATGGACGAGGTGATGGAAGATGCTTTATGAGGTCTCCCGGATGTAGGAGTGTAGCTGGGAAGCAGAGGGGAGCTATGTGACCTAGATTACGCAGACGACGCCGTGTGCCTGTTCGAGTCTGCGGACCACGCACAACGGGCATTAGATAGACTGTCGAGGTCGGTTGCTCGGTTTGTCATGTGCTTTGCACCTTCAAATTGCAAATTGCTGTTGCAGGACTGGACGACAGGAGTGTCAAACGTGGTGCTGAGCGGACAGGAACTAATGATTGTGGACCGTTTCACCTACCTTGGTAGCTGCGTGTCGAATGGTGGTAGCTCGGCAGTAGAAGTATATGCGCATACATCCACGGCTCGAGCAGCCTACGCTGGACTGAAGCCCTTGTGGCGTCGGCATGATATTTCACTGAAGTTGAAAGGCCGTGTGTACTGTGCTGCGGTGCGTTCAATTCTGTTCTATTTTGCGGATGCGAGACATGGAGTATGCGTGTGGGCGATGTTCGTCGGTTGGCCTTCGACCATCGATGTCTACGTAGTATGGCTAGGATTTGGGTAGAGTGACAGGGTGGGTAATATTGAGGTTCGGAATCTAGTACTAGGTGCCACTTCTGAGAATAGCTTGTTTCAGCCTATGAAACTTAGTAGACTACGCTGGTTGGGTCACGTGTTGCATATGTGGAACACTCGTCCACCATACAGATGACGTGGCAACGTAATGTACAGCCAACTTAGGTAATGTAGGTGTCTCACGTCTTCGTGATTGGGGTCCGAAAGACACGTCAACTAGCTGGCTGGAAACACTTAGGGTTACGTCAAGAAACCGTGAACAGTGGCGATCGTGTTGTCATTTTCTAGCGAATCAGAATGATTGAAAATGGTGTTTGTAGAGTTAGACTGTTTTTCATGTGTTGGCCGCAGCAGCGTCTTATCCTTTCCCATCTGTGAATTTCCACTTCTTTTTCGCTTTCGATATTCACTCTTTTTATATAAACGTGTAACTCTGAGGAAAGTGCAGCGGTCAGTGAGGCTTTCCTTGGTTTTTAACGCTAGACGATGATGTTGATGATGCCTAAAATTTTGAGTGGAACGGAAGAGAGTTGTTTGCTCTGCGAGCCTTGTATCGACAAATTTCTTCCGCTTCTGTTTTACCGACAGCGCACCTGTGAAGCACGTTCCCGCTAAAATAATATGCACCATAGGACACTGTATATTTCGACTACTTTATATTTGTCGTTTGTTAGTAATTCCTCTAATTGTTCCATCTTATGCTCAGGGTCTTGCACTTGCACAATTACCCACTCGCTTGCACACCGTCGGATGCATCATTAATTCTGTGATCCACTTTTCACGGCCTAATTTCTAACCATTGTGCAGCTTGGTTAGGACGACTTTCGGTGCCAAGTATATTGCTCGGCTGCATCGCAATTCATGAGATTGTTGCAATACAAATGACTTTACTGCTTTATATTAAGCATGGTTTTGTTCGCTTAAACGTTTTTGCGCACTCACCGCGCAATTTCGAAACTGACTGTTTTGGACACGGCGTGAACCACGACCGTATTCCTGTATAATGATATCGGTTATCTTCTTGACTCCTTGTGACGGCATATTTGGTGTCTGTTTGCGATTATATATTGATTTACTTTTTATTCCAACAACGAATGATCCACGAATCAACTGTATTTTGGTTTTGGGATTCAGCTTGAGCTATGCATCGTTTAACGTCTGTCTACGATAGTCAAATGGATCTGGTTGGAACGAGAGAATCTCCGGAATACCCGGAAAAGTATCATAAATGCGAGATTGCCTGTAATTATATTGGCAAGTTTTGGAAAATTGTATATTCCTGCGGTTTCGTTATGCCGGCTAGATTTCTTACCATTTTCAGTACTACTTCGAGTTTTAGTGTTATTGACTGTAAAAAACTGAGGTTTTTAAGCCTAGGGTTATTGCATTGTAGAGACACTTAGCCGCCGCCAAAAAGCAAGCCGGGATGGCTCAGAAAACCGGGATGCAGGAGGCCGAACGATTTCCTGTAGAAGGCCAGCGTAAAACGTCAAATGAATAGTAAGTGTCACTCACTGGTTAGAAACGCCGTTCCTCCAGCCTAGTGGCTGTTTGATTTACCCAAGGTGTTGCAGACGTTGGACGGGCGTCCAAGAAGTACTGCAAATTCATGAAGCAATTAGAAAGTCTTAATGAATTCAGGGTATTAAGCACGGGGTGGTAACTATTGTTCCTTACATTTAATTTTCTAGGACGAGCAGGGGAAGGTATCGCTGGATGCTCCATGTTGAAAGCTGAACAGGGATATGCCGAGGCGGCGTAATTCCCGAGCCTTGTTTGTACAATCTTTCAAGGCTTTTCGGAATCCGACTGACGACGTTACCCAAGGGACAAGTCGCATCGGATAGCACTTTAACACCATACAGGATCCAGCAGTAGGTAGGCGGAACTGGGCTGTTGCTTCAGATCCCTTTGGCTACAGGTTTGACCGTGACACATTGGGCACGTTAAAACGTGCGGACCTTTATCTTTCATCGAATTTACAGGGCCACTTGGCAAAATGCGGAAACCATAGGCCGCGGTGACTGGGAGGCCATCGATGCGGATTTAATGGATTGCTTTAAGAGGCAGGCAAGAATATCCTGTATTGGTTTTTATTGCCTGGCCCGGGATGTTATCAAACGAAAAAAGCCATCCACTAGACGAATGCAGTAGGTGACAAAAGTTCATGGCCCTGGACAACTACACGTCATTTGTGGTTGGGCTACCCTGAGCGGAAATTTTGTAACAAAAACTGCAGTTTGCTTCACTGTCACAATATCTTAAATCCCGCACTGGAAGAGTTCTGAAGCATCGGGACATCGTTTGGATCGGGTTTACTTGCCTGACCAAGTCTCACCGTGCAACAACTTGCAAGATAAAATACCGCCACAGTGTGGAAAGTTGCCAAGGAAGGCAGCACGAATTGCTTCAACCTGCCAAGTTGTTTGCTTGCTCGTGAGGTTCCAAAGGCCAGTGATATTGGTTAATAATAAAGGACTTATTTGGTAGTGACTGGGGTAACACTGAGATGAGGTTGCCATTATGACGCGAAGTAAATCAGCTGCAAGCAGTTGATAACTACTCCGGAGTACTGCCGTAGACTTTTTGACAGCTGTCATGGTCAGCATGCTCTGTGCTGCTGTAAATGGAGAATTATGGAGGCTGAAGTGTTGAGAATAGAAGTAAACGTCGGATTACGGCACAGTTTAGTCCATTTTTGTTGATTTATTTAATAATAATAATAATAGTAATAGTGAATTTCTTGAAACGTGCAGTGTCTAGACAGTAAAAAAATGGAGGAAACGGCAGTCTGGAGGGTGTTCTAGCTGAGGGGTTGTGGTGAGTGGCAAAGAAATGTAATTAGGTAAATAAACGGGCCGAGATATATGGGAGTGAATGGGAAAGCGGGAGAAACATCCTTGTTATTTGCTCGCCTGCCATTTGGGAGGCGTTAGGCATAGTGGCGGGCCAAGAGTCGATCCTCCTTAAAATGGTTAACACTATCCCATTTACCCAGCCATCAGAGAGGGTAAGTCTTCGGTGTTGTTCATGACGTCAGTAAATTAGGTTCTCTTGCGCCCTCAAATGGAAGGCGATGGAAAGCAGAGGCTAACTGGATATAGGGGATGGAATGTTTATTCAGAAATCGATATGTGACTCAAAGGTACGCTTTTCCGCGATAGGGGTGTTGGTCAATTGAAGGACCTGGGTGGCCCTTCGGTAAGTATTTAAGGCAAACCTAAAACTGGATTGGTTCTGTATGCACCGACTGCTAATGGGAAATTCATTTTAAAGCTTGGCATAAACAACAAGGAAGAAGTCAAACCTTAAAGGGGATTTGGCGATTTCTGCATGGATGGTTAGAGACCTGTAAGGGCGACGGTAGGGGCTGACAGAGGATAATTTAGGTGAGTCTGTGGAGAAGGAGCGCAAATTCACCAGGTTGTGCAGAAAAACCAGGTTAAATTTCAGTCGCCTTGGCCGAAGTGGCTGAACTTTGAGAGCTAGACAGTGTTTCTTGTAATTCAGAGTCGTCGACCAACCTATCACTTGCTTAGTGAAGCGTCTCTAAATACTTTCAATAGGGATCCTATCCGATTTTGACATGCTGGAGTATATCAAAGTGCCATACTCAAAGAGCGCTCAGACGTGTGCTTTATAAAAGCTGAGGACGCTCTGGAATAGTTTCACTGTGCGACAAATCACACATTTCTCCTAGCTTTAGCCGACTGAATAACCACGTGCCCTGAGAAATTAAGAGAGGCTGAGTAGTTGAGACCAGGGTCACGGATTGTGGGTTTACATGCAATAGGAGATCCATGTAGCAAAATTGAATCCTTAGGTAATGTATACGTATATGTGAGTAGTTTGCTTTTTTCAGCAGAGAAGCTCATCTTCTGGGAGGTACACCTGTCGTCTAAGGCAGACAAATCTGCACAAATGTCTCTAACCGCAATATTAACTTCATTCGATTTAAGAGGGTAAACTATTTTTATGTCATCAGCAAACAGGAAAGGGACGCCGTGAGATATTGAATCTAGTGCATCATTATTGTACTTAAGGAATAGCAGGGGACCAAGTACGCTGCCCTGTATGACGCCACTAGTTACAGGTCTGGGATTGGAGGTAATGCCGTCAATGGAGACCACCTGTGATTTTTGGGTTAAGTAAGACGAGAGCCAGGATAGAAGAGGATCGGTGATGCCAAAGGAGCTTAGTTTGGATAAAAGGTGCAGATGAGGTACACGGTCAATGGTTTTAGACATATCGAGGTAGATGACTGAGAATGCCATACCCCTGTTCGCTAGGTTAGTTAGGAAGTTCAGGAAGTCAAATTGACAGGTGGGGCAAGAACGAGATTGGAGAAATCCGTGCTGTTTGTCGTTAAGGAATTTGGAGGCTAAGAGTTGGTCCACGGTAGATCCATTTTACCATCTTTTCCATAAACCTGAAGAAAACCTTGACCTTTTTCTTTAAGGTCTAAGAGTGATTTGTGTAAACCGGTTATTTCCATGGTTTATATCTTCACGAGTAGAAGCAAGGGAATTACTTGTGTAACATCTTACGCCGAAGGTGGCTGAAGTATTACACGTCAGCCGAATCGATCGCATGGCGAAAGGCCGTTCAAGACAGGCGATGCACTGATGTCAGCCGACAAACACGTCCACGTCAGTTCGCAACTTCTCGGCTTCGTGGTGCATCCCGACGGACTTGTAGAAACGATTAACGTTAGATCGGCAAAAGGAACACTGAAAAAGGACGTCGGCTGCAATGGTCTCCCGAAGGGAGACTAAGAAGCAGATTATACGGCAGTTTCCGAAAGCGGACAGTAAGAGGCGTTCAAAGCCACAGAATAGGATAAATGGCAACTCCCCATGACTACGCACACACCTTTGCACCCACCGCGCCGTGCAAAATAGACACGGAATAACGGACACCTACCCTGGGCTAAACTCAGAATGCCCCCGATATGTCAATGAACTATGGATGGTAGCTTGTCGTCATTGGCGTAGAGCGATGGGAAAAAGGCTGAATGAGGTTTTTGCTGGAACAGTTCACTAATAACAGAATGGATTGAGGACTAATTTGGAAGTTTTACCGTCGGCTGGTTTAGATATTCGATGTTGATATAACGCTTGTATCCTTCATTTGTTTGAAGTATGATATTAGGTGTGTACCCTTGAACCAAATTACTGCCTGAAAATTTTAACCGGGTCGGAAAGTGAATATATGATGGCTGTCGTGGAGGACGTGATCATACATGCCAGAAATGCACATGATAGGCGAGATAAATGAGGTGGACACTTAGACGGGCGGGGCCGTGTATATGCGTGTAGGGTCCAGTAAACTAATGCCCACTAGGTTTACAGCATTAGAACCAGTGGCACATCAGGCAATCACGGGCAGTTTAGGGTTTTGACCTTATTTAGGCCAATGAGAAAAATACCCAATGCTGAGGGTTCACTATTTCTCCACCATTCCGGTTCCACTTCGGTCCCAGCGGACTACAGTCCCCCCACCAGTAGATTCATCTTATAGCCCCCATCAAAACTTCCTTTCACAACCAATGCAGCTGCCGGACCTTATAAATTTAAAAATAGGTGCAACATCATGTGGTGAAGTTCAACAAACCGTTCAGAGCCTGCCCGGTAGCGTAATGGCTAAGGCGTTCGACTCGCAATCGTTCGTCTCGGGTTCGCGTCCCAGTTGGGGCGCGGTGGATATGCACTGCTGATGATTCCTAACAAGGATGAAACAGCTGTACAGTGCTTCCATGGTTTCTTTATGGTGAGTTGAGTGATGATATCACATGGTGAATTATTTCATGTATATTTAAAATTCTCCGTTTTTTACTCCCATGGCAATCACCGTTAGTCAAAGGAATATTGCTGCCACTGTTGCCCATGATGGCATCTTCTTCTGAGGCGGAATATGTTGACGATTGGTTTCACTACAATGGTCTGATGTTCACCGATGTACCATCATTCTGTTCTGGGCCGATACCCCATCTCTCAAACGATGCACGAGCCTCCTAAATAAGAGAGGTCGCAACTGAGGAAAAATTAATTAAAAGACTACACGATCCCCTCAATAGTCGCTGCTTCTACTAAATTCACGTTCTATATTGGGTAAAATGCAACCTCTTCGTCTCTTAGCGCTTTCCTCAAATTTGGACTTCCTACTAATCACCAAGACTTGGTGCAGTGATGACACTCAATTCGATGCAATTTCCATCCCTGGATATCAGTTATTCAGAAAACTTTGCCCCTATTAGCTTGGGGCGTCGCTTCCTCTGTGTCCGCAATTCAATACCAGCTTTATTGTGCCAAGACCCTCAGTTAAATGGGGTCCACTTGGATTTGGGCTGACACTGTCGGCAAAAACAGCTTGGTAGTATGCGTATACCGCCCACAAGGTCCTAGTCATGACGATTTCCTAATC
>LUCM01006754.1:122047-151535 GCA_008360955.1 Fasciolopsis buskii
TAAACTCAGAATGCCCCCGATATGTCAATGAACTATGGATGGTAGCTTGTCGTCATTGGCGTAGAGCGATGGGAAAAAGGCTGAATGAGGTTTTTGCTGGAACAGTTCACTAATAACAGAATGGATTGAGGACTAATTTGGAAGTTTTACCGTCGGCTGGTTTAGATATTCGATGTTGATATAACGCTTGTATCCTTCATTTGTTTGAAGTATGATATTAGGTGTGTACCCTTGAACCAAATTACTGCCTGAAAATTTTAACCGGGTCGGAAAGTGAATATATGATGGCTGTCGTGGAGGACGTGATCATACATGCCAGAAATGCACATGATAGGCGAGATAAATGAGGTGGACACTTAGACGGGCGGGGCCGTGTATATGCGTGTAGGGTCCAGTAAACTAATGCCCACTAGGTTTACAGCATTAGAACCAGTGGCACATCAGGCAATCACGGGCAGTTTAGGGTTTTGACCTTATTTAGGCCAATGAGAAAAATACCCAATGCTGAGGGTTCACTATTTCTCCACCATTCCGGTTCCACTTCGGTCCCAGCGGACTACAGTCCCCCCACCAGTAGATTCATCTTATAGCCCCCATCAAAACTTCCTTTCACAACCAATGCAGCTGCCGGACCTTATAAATTTAAAAATAGGTGCAACATCATGTGGTGAAGTTCAACAAACCGTTCAGAGCCTGCCCGGTAGCGTAATGGCTAAGGCGTTCGACTCGCAATCGTTCGTCTCGGGTTCGCGTCCCAGTTGGGGCGCGGTGGATATGCACTGCTGATGATTCCTAACAAGGATGAAACAGCTGTACAGTGCTTCCATGGTTTCTTTATGGTGAGTTGAGTGATGATATCACATGGTGAATTATTTCATGTATATTTAAAATTCTCCGTTTTTTACTCCCATGGCAATCACCGTTAGTCAAAGGAATATTGCTGCCACTGTTGCCCATGATGGCATCTTCTTCTGAGGCGGAATATGTTGACGATTGGTTTCACTACAATGGTCTGATGTTCACCGATGTACCATCATTCTGTTCTGGGCCGATACCCCATCTCTCAAACGATGCACGAGCCTCCTAAATAAGAGAGGTCGCAACTGAGGAAAAATTAATTAAAAGACTACACGATCCCCTCAATAGTCGCTGCTTCTACTAAATTCACGTTCTATATTGGGTAAAATGCAACCTCTTCGTCTCTTAGCGCTTTCCTCAAATTTGGACTTCCTACTAATCACCAAGACTTGGTGCAGTGATGACACTCAATTCGATGCAATTTCCATCCCTGGATATCAGTTATTCAGAAAACTTTGCCCCTATTAGCTTGGGGCGTCGCTTCCTCTGTGTCCGCAATTCAATACCAGCTTTATTGTGCCAAGACCCTCAGTTAAATGGGGTCCACTTGGATTTGGGCTGACACTGTCGGCAAAAACAGCTTGGTAGTATGCGTATACCGCCCACAAGGTCCTAGTCATGACGATTTCCTAATCTTAGCTGACGCAATTAACTACTCTTCCATATTACCTGGTGCCAAAATCGTGACGGGAAACTTCAGTGCTCCAGGTATTTGCAGGTCAACCTCTACTGCTCCCAGCTGCTGGTTCTTTGTTTTGCAAGTATTCAGCAAGGACGATGGATACAGCATGTAGCCGACCCGGAGAAAAACAGAAATATCCCAGGCCTAATTTCTACGATTGGACTAACGCATGTCTGCGCATCCTCTGAAAGCAGCTTCTCTGGATGTGGCTGCGTGCCCATCGGCTACACATTCATACCATATTTCCAAAGTAGCTTCCCGTCTCAACATCTTGGGTCCTACTTTAAGACAAATTAGGAGTCTGCCGATTCTGCTCCATATTTGTAACTGGGACACTTTCCCATCTAGTGAATTGCAAATGGCAGCTGACAAGCTTTATTCATTCTTGCATAAATGTTTTGCCCGTCTCGTGCGGGCAAAAATTCAGTCGATGTCCACCAGGGGAACAACCATGATCGACTATGCTGCAAAGCCGCCGAACTTCGGAAAATATTTCTTAGAACCAAGGGTTTTTCTTTGTTTCTACCACTCAGATGCCTGTCAAAACGATTAGAAACCATAATAGAGTGAATAGTAAAAAGCAAACACTACGTGCCCTTAACCAGCCCAACTCATAAGACCTGGCACAACTAACTATATCAAAAACCAACCACACCAAGCCCTCTACCACTCCTATTTACCATATCATCTACAATAACACATATCACGACAAACTTCAAGGAATTGCTCAGGCTTTTGGGAGATTCTTTGCCATATTCCCAACAGTAGCTAGTAAACGCCCAACTTCGTATCCTCCATGCCCCACCACGAAACCATTCTCAAAGGTTTTTTCCTTACTGAAAGAAAGGAATTCGTTGCTGGAAATGAATAAAGTCATCTACCACCCTGGGCTAGACTAGTTACCGCCAGCTATCTTTACACCATTTGGGAAAAATATTAGGACTTTGTTTGCAGATACATTCAACCTCTCTGTCCTATGTGGTGATTTTCCTTCCAAATAGAAAACGTCTATGATAATGTCCTAACATAAGAAAGTCAGACGACTTGACCCAGCCGATTACAAACCGATTGCCCATAACCAATTGTCTCTAAAATCATAGTGCTTGAATAAAATGCAGCTCATGACATGTATTGTGGACGCAAACTTGTCAACCCCAGTTAACATGGGTTTCTGTGAAAGGAATGTGCTGCGTATATGACTGGTAGCCTAAAAACAATCGCGGTAGCTGCTAACGCTGATGAGCTGGTTATGGTAGTTTATTTGGTTTATGACAAAAGCCTCTGATAGAGCACCCATTGTAGATCGATGAACGAGATCAAATCCTGTGGGATCAGCTACCCCATACATCCTATCTTTCATCCGGAAAACAAGCGGTGAAAGCAGACGGTTTCACTTTCCACCAAAGACCAGAAAATTGTGGCTTCCTCCAAGGCAGTGAACTAGACCCCCTGCTTTTGCTTTTGTGCGTATATGACCTCGTCGTCCTTATCAGCAACCGCTTTCCTCTCCTATTTATTGGTTACATCAAAATCATTCACACTTTTCAGCCCAAGGCTCTACTGTAGCGGAAATAACCCAAGACCTGATATCTCTCAACACTTGGGTGAAATAATGGACGATGAAGTTATCAGCCGAAAACAGTTGCCTCCTATGCTCTAGTTGTAACCTTGACACGAAGAGACTTTAAATTGGAAATCAAATCCTGTCCATTAGCAACAAGTTTCTAGACTCAGTTTTAAACTAATCCTGCAGCTTTAACTTTTTGGAACACACATACTCAAGTTTCGAATGCCACTGGAGACGATGGCTCGATACATTGGACCTTATGGCCGATCTGAGAAAACGGAGCCCCTCCAAAACACACGTCAGACATATTCTAGAGTACTGTTCCCAATCTGCTCCAACACAAGACATTACGACAGATTTGCGATTGAAAACGTTCAGCAAGCATTTACAAAGGGGCTAGTAGGTTAGACCTACATCGCAAGGAATGATGCACAATATTGAAATTTGAACCCCTGTGTGTACGGCACGTAAAGGCAAACTATGCCGTTAATCGCCTCAGATAGCCCTACTGAGATGAATCTTTTAATTGGTCAAAACTCACCTAATACCGCCATTGAAATGGCCTGCGCACATCCTCAATTTCCCGATTCATGCTGTTGGATGAGATCAAAAACGGCGGTGACGAAAATGACAGCATGGAGGACATACTTGGCACGTGTTTTCAGGAAATATTTTGACTGCTTGCATAAACCTTTTCTTCTCCGTCACACCTCTAATTCTTCCTAACCGCCGGTCGCCTATGAATGCAATTGGCAACGTACAGAATTCCATAATCCCCGTGAAAATGCTTCATAAAATCTCATCATATAGATTTCCATAGTCCTTTTATTGTTCGCCCTCCTTTTTTAGCAATTCTTGGCGAATTATTGTTGTTAACTGCAAATATCTCGACTTTTTCGAATGGCGTTCGGTATGGTATTGAATAACCTCAATCCAGTTATTAAATTTCCACTAATAATTTTATTCTCAGCTTATCTTTTATTTCCATTCCTCAACACTTGACGTTTGGGCACTCCGGCCATATCTATATATCCGTCATCGAGCTTCGGTCAGGTTCTGCTCAAGCGATACGCACATTTACTGCATCTAAACATAACGCGAATCTTGATCCGCTGTTTGCGAACGGTCCCAGGGTTCTGTCTGTAAACTTTGGAAACGGTTTAGTTCTGATTTCTGACGGACATGAGTTTGCATGGCGCCGTGATTTGCAGAATCTGATTATATTTTCCAGAAGAATTACCGAGCAAAACAAGGTTGTATTCATCTCCTCATCCCTTTTGACTCCTGTTATCGTCGTTTCCTTTGCATCTTCCTTAATATCTGAACCTAGATTAAAGTCCAGCGATATCATCCAAGGCAGCTTTCTGGGCCCCTGCACTTCCTGTCGTACGTTTACGATATCTTCGATGCTATTCAAAACGGCACCCTGGTTCTCTTCGCAAAAGACATAAAATTCTTTAGACCTATTGCCCTAAAGCCTAGAAGTCCACCATAAATAACATGTCGCAAGGTTTAGCGTCACTCAATCCCTGGGAGAACGATTGAATGATAAAATTCTCCGCTGAAAAAAGGAGCATCCTGGAGTAGAAATGTGTTATACCCCAAAGAGAACCCAAGCTTGAAAACCAAACTATTCCCGTTAACAGTCAAGTTCGCGGCATGGGCCTAAATTATTTTAACACCTTAAATTTCTCGGACCATGCTCTCATGCAAGTTGCGAAAACAAATAAATTAGTGGGGCTGCTCAACAGAACTTTGAAGTTGAACGAAAGCAAACTACATCTTTTAGCACCTCCACTAGACCCGGTCTGGGGTTTTCCTCTCTAGTCTGATCTAACATGAGGCAATGCGACAGAGTGGTGATTGGAAACGTCCAGCGTGCATTTACCAAGCAGTTCATTGGCTACTCNTAGTCCTTTTATTGTTCGCCCTCCTTTTTTAGCAATTCTTGGCGAATTATTGTTGTTAACTGCAAATATCTCGACTTTTTCGAATGGCGTTCGGTATGGTATTGAATAACCTCAATCCAGTTATTAAATTTCCACTAATAATTTTATTCTCAGCTTATCTTTTATTTCCATTCCTCAACACTTGACGTTTGGGCACTCCGGCCATATCTATATATCCGTCATCGAGCTTCGGTCAGGTTCTGCTCAAGCGATACGCACATTTACTGCATCTAAACATAACGCGAATCTTGATCCGCTGTTTGCGAACGGTCCCAGGGTTCTGTCTGTAAACTTTGGAAACGGTTTAGTTCTGATTTCTGACGGACATGAGTTTGCATGGCGCCGTGATTTGCAGAATCTGATTATATTTTCCAGAAGAATTACCGAGCAAAACAAGGTTGTATTCATCTCCTCATCCCTTTTGACTCCTGTTATCGTCGTTTCCTTTGCATCTTCCTTAATATCTGAACCTAGATTAAAGTCCAGCGATATCATCCAAGGCAGCTTTCTGGGCCCCTGCACTTCCTGTCGTACGTTTACGATATCTTCGATGCTATTCAAAACGGCACCCTGGTTCTCTTCGCAAAAGACATAAAATTCTTTAGACCTATTGCCCTAAAGCCTAGAAGTCCACCATAAATAACATGTCGCAAGGTTTAGCGTCACTCAATCCCTGGGAGAACGATTGAATGATAAAATTCTCCGCTGAAAAAAGGAGCATCCTGGAGTAGAAATGTGTTATACCCCAAAGAGAACCCAAGCTTGAAAACCAAACTATTCCCGTTAACAGTCAAGTTCGCGGCATGGGCCTAAATTATTTTAACACCTTAAATTTCTCGGACCATGCTCTCATGCAAGTTGCGAAAACAAATAAATTAGTGGGGCTGCTCAACAGAACTTTGAAGTTGAACGAAAGCAAACTACATCTTTTAGCACCTCCACTAGACCCGGTCTGGGGTTTTCCTCTCTAGTCTGATCTAACATGAGGCAATGCGACAGAGTGGTGATTGGAAACGTCCAGCGTGCATTTACCAAGCAGTTCATTGGCTACTCTGCAAGCTTAAATTACATGGAACGCTGTGAGTCGCTGAAATCAGATCCCTTGTGGCCCCGACGCATGAGATCAAACCTGGTGCTCTCTAACAATATTATTGCAGGGGATAGCTGCGCCGTCGCACCTCGTGCTAGAAACCCACTCCCATACTCTCTGTGAAATGCGGAGTCCATTATTACTCTCTCAAATCCAAAGACATCCGCCAAAGTCAACTCCTTCATTGTTTAACATTCGCCTTTGTGAAAAACTCTCCAAAAGTTGCGAATTTTATCACCCTCAGCTGCGACACTTAAAAGCAAAGTAGGCACAGTAGTTACCACGCGCTTTCTCATTAATCTATATCACCCATACCCACCCGAGAATCGAGTGTATGAAACTGGGTTGGGCTTTTGGAGAATGCATTGATGTCATCTTCTAGTTCATTGCTGAAAGTAAAGTAAATCCCCCAACTCATGTCAGATAGGAATCAACCTAGTCACTCCAAATTCAAACAAACTCCGGCACCAGCGCATGCTAGTTATTCGCACGCAGTTCCACGTCGGATTCATCTCATCGTTCTTCCGCCTGCAAAACCGACACCTACGCTCAATGAATTGTCGTCATATCCATGAACCTTTTCGTTCTGACTGCGCATAGGTTTGCTCACCCACAACTCTCTCCCATCCACTCACCTAACTAATCCCAACACCGTGGACTAAAAGGTGTGGCCACCACACCCGGCCGCCGTTTTCTGAAATAAACATTCAATACCATCCTCACCCTTATTTTTCATCAACTCCTTTCTCCAAGCAGATGATGCTGGCCCGTTGAAATCACCTTGTTGCTGACGAGCCCAAACGGTGCCCCCCGGACGAAATTAGGTCGACATCTTGGGTTTATCCATTCACACGTCTCATCGATATTTCTGGCAATTTTAGACAATTCAGACCTCATGCTAGCTCTACGAACATAGACTTCCACGTGGTATCTTCTCCACTCTTAGGCACCGTTTCCATATACCATACTCGCTGGCCCCGACCAATTCTTGTTTTCAGCCACCATCCATATATTTTGGTTTGCACTATGCGTTCTTGTAACTTCTTTCTGTGAGCCGCTTGTAAGGTCGCTTCTTAATCTGCAGATGGCAGCTAGGCTAGACCGCCGTCCCTCTTTTTCTCTCCTTTCCAGACCGTATAGTTCTTCCTGGATGGAAACACTTACCCCATGCTCTGTCTGCCGCAGTTTAGGCTCACCTGCGATTATCCAGTCCTATAAAAACGCTGTCTCTTGTACCCTATACATACCATATTTGAATTCCTTCCTCCACACAACGAGTACACTGGCATTACCACAGTAGTGCGGCGCGTTTTGGCCGGCGTATTTTGGTGGGCCAGCTCGGCTGCAGCGGTGTGCGTATTCAGCCAGGTTGGCGGATTAAACCTTCTGGTGGCCAGCGCTCGGTCAGCCCCACCCACTAGCACTGTTGTAATAAACAGCACTAGCTTCTACTTCCACGTGCACCATTTTTACTGGCTTCCCTTAGATCCTTCCCAAAATACTTCTGCCAAAACCATACAGAACGGACTCACGAATGGACGGCATTTTTATTGGCATCTGATATAAACTGACTTTCACAATACATCTTGACATTTGAGAACAGCTGGGAACCGTCATTTTTCATCAGGATTTATTCCGGTCTGCGGAATTCGGCAATAGATCGACGCTCTTGGTAAAAGTTCTCCACACGAGTCCACCAGGCATTGTCTCATTTGATTCCAGCTCTCCTTCTTTTCCAGCCCCACCTTCATCTTTGGACCAAGCTGAAATAGCTGTCGTCCTCCTCCTTTCTTTATTAATCAGGCACGCTTATTGAGAAAAGTATGTGGTAGAAGTTGCTGTCATTATGTTCAAACAAAAGTTACTGATCTTAACATTTTTTTACTTCTGCCCTCCTACGTGTTTACGAATTCCCGCAGCAACTCCTGTTCTAGCGTCCACCCCAAGCTGCCGTCGGCGATTCATTTCACTGGTGCCCTTTCATGGCAGTCCGAGGTAGTAGCATCGGCAGTAGCCCATGTACGATCAGTTATAACTGGTCCGCCGGTGCATGCGCAGTAGGCCCGTATGCCATGCACGTCCTACAAACAGCAAATAGTGACTTTCATTCCCTAATCCTGGTGCTGTCCACCCTATCAGACCATTGCAATCTGATATGGCGAAGATGTCAAATTTGACAGGGAAACAAAATACGAATGAGCCAAGGACTGACTTAACCATGCACCTTATAGGGAGCAAATAGTTTAATGTTTGTAGCACACATCCCGTCACCGCCGTTCTAATCACTTCAAGACAGTCGTCTGGACCATAAAATGGTTGTGCGAAACTGATTATTATCTTTATTTTATTTTTTGTTTACTCGCCATAACAAGGACCGCTTCACTTTTGGCATTATTTTGACTCTTTAATGATGTCGGTGTCCACACTCCTGCCGACCTCATACGACGTCTAGTCTGGTTTTCACTCAACTCCATCCGGTTATAACAAACCATTGATCCTCACCTTCTCAGCTTAACTTCTATGTTCATCATATGACCCCTTGGTTTTTGAGGAACCAATAGGACGTCCTCCGCCATCGCATTCCAGCTAAAATCTGCGTCTGTAGAACGCACCTTTAATGCATTTGAACACGAAAAAACATGCAGTCCACGACTGACAGTGGCTCTCAGTAGGTCTTGTAAAGCCCTGAAAAGGGATTGTCCAGCTTTAATTTTTAACCAAAAAACTCGTACCTAGAGTACCATATTTCAGGTTCTGATCATAGTGCCCACACATTCAAATTTCGTTACTGTTTTTTTGAGTTTCCATTGCGCCATCCTTGCAAACATTTGCGTTTTCCATGAGCATGCCTCTCGAGAATCGATAAATATACAAAGTCGTTTTTATTTATTTATTTACAAAGATGGTGCGGGTATTGGCAAGCTGGAAGCGTGGTACATAAAGAATCAGAAGTAAATCGGAGCAACACATGTATGCACATGAAGCTCCCGAGTAGATAGCTGGCCGCTGTCTGTCTCCACTGACGCCGGTGTCCCACGAAATTGGATGATCGTCAACTGACACAGGCAAGCAGGTACGTTTTTAAGGAGTCAAACACCCTGCCAATCATTCGGGGCTCTAACCATCCATGGACCGATTGGGACGCTGGAATTTTCCCGCACATCGCGGTGGGGGATGTTTATACCACTGCTGAGAATGTACTCCTAACTCAACTCGTGAGATAAGCACGATGTTAAGGTCACTCCAGCAGCCAACGCCCGACGACCTATTTTTCACCGAATACAGAAATATCGTTCAGCCGTTATGTTTTCACTTTTACATATATATTGGTATATTTCTGGAACAATTCAAGAGGCCTGATTGGTTGCATGATCAAATGTTGCATGGGTATTTCAACTCAAATAGAACAAGTGAACAGGTGGGATAAAATGAGAATTAGCGAAAATGGCATCCCAACAGAAACAAGGTGTTTAAACACATCAGTGATGCGTATTACAGGCTCAAGTTTCCATTGCGGGATTGAGGCGAGCGCCAAGATATGTACGCAGTGGTGGGACTTAAAAAGTCTATAAAATGCACAAGAATGTTGAACTGCCTTGAAGAAAGTCTTTAAAGGCAACGCGTATAGAGTAAAAAATTTACAACACGGACCAAAACAACTGGAAGGAGTAGTACTGTTGACCGATGGATACCGAGTATTAAAACTGGAATGACACAGAACGTCGGTCGCTTTACTGTAGAGCCTGCAGCCAAGAACATGGTTAAAGGTCTTATGGAAATGCAGAGGGAGGAAGCGTATTGATGAGGAGTTGCAGCAAACCATTATTTGAAAGCATAAAGAGGGGAAACGTCATCGGCATTGATGAGTGTATCGACCAATGTGGCATGCGTGGAGTAATATATCTGACGAAGGTAACCCTGTGTGAGGCAGAGAACGAGTCTCTTTGCTCATTTTTGCGTTCAAGGGCCTAGATGATGGCAAATACTGGTAAACTGATAGCCGCGGGTGTCGAAGGGAAAATTGAGGACCGCATTTGCGGTAAACAATGGTGGAGAACTCTGAAACCGGGATCTCTTTTTGAGTGTCCTCTTGGTGATTGGATGTCAGTGTGGTAGACACGTTAGCCACGATTGAGCAGTTCCATCAGTAAATCCATGTACTTGTGAGGACTTTTCCGTTCAAAAAATCGCAAAAGTTATGAATCACATTATGTCACCCGATTTTTGTACAGACTTACAACAGGGTCATCAGTTTGCTCTGGTGAGTCATGCGGATTAGCATCAATATCAACCTCATCGTGGCCCGTGGAGCAGATCGTGTTAGTCATTCTAGAAATATTTCACCAGAGTTCTGAATCCGCTTGCTCTTACAGTGTGTTGCGATGTGCAAAGATGAGACCAAAATCGGATAGTAGACGATTGGCGAGACACGAATGCTAGTGTGCACGTATGGAACGGAAAAATAAAGGGAGATAGAAGTCCGAATGAATTCCAGCTCAAGTTATGGTGCGTGTAACAATAAGGGCGAGGTGAGGTGAATGTTATATTGAAGGAGGCACTGAATGATGCTACCTTCGCGTCTGGAATGGGCCAATTGTCACACGCATGCAGAAGAAAGGGTTTGAATGAGGAAATTAATAATAATAATAATACTGTATATTTCTCGATTTGCGAGAGGCATGCGCATGGCAAGATCAAATTTTTACAAGGATGATGCACAGGAAATGTAGATGATAGAAGTGGAATGGGATAAGTTGGTGGGAGCAACAATGAGTTATTGCAGAAGCTCACTGGAAGGTGAAATGAGATGCTGCACAGCAATAGGGGAATTACAAGTATGCCGGTGAAAAGCAAAAAGTAGAAAACTCAATTTTTGAGACCGAGAAATAGTTTACTGAGACTATTTGCAAGTAGCGGACAAAGAGTCATTTCGTGTTTAAGTGCACTAAATGTGCTCATTGCTGGCACGCAACATGGACGGAGCCCGACGGTGGATACTGATATATAGCTAGAGACACCAAACGTCGGAAGCGTTACGTAGTGGACGAAAACGTGAAGCTGAAGAGACGACAAGCATTGGTAATGCGGTACTTGGAAATAAGTGGTGAAAACCAGGCGGAACGTCAGGCAAATTGGATGAAACACGTAGCTGACAACAAAGGGCAAAAAAATGTGGAAAAAGATTGTCTCAAAGTATCTGGAGGAAAGTTGTGAAGCTTTGGATACGGAACTCTAAGGATATTGATAATATCTACATGCGGATGGTGGTAAGCTGTACCGAGAGGCTCGTCAGATAAGAGAGGTTATGTGTATGAACACTCCTTAAATACAATAGCCAAGAATGTCGTCTATGCTGTTATTTGCATTGTCGCATCTTTTGATCTTAGTCGGCAGTACGGATGGGGGATTTGAGGGGCGTAAGTCGTCTCGGAAACAGCAGCAATCGCGATTTTATACGGTTGTCAGTTCTGGAGTAAGCGAGAATGCGATAAGAATACTTGTGTCTTACAATATACCTCGCATCTTTCTTAACGAATAAGATGAAATGGTAGGTTAAAAATTGCGCTGACAGCGTCTCATCGACGTAGGTTTTCTGCCTATACCTAAAACGCTATAGACTTTTGGAGACTACTGGGGATAAAAATGGCTAGACCTTGTTCGTTGGGTTGAGATAGACTTCGAGCGTTATAAACACTCGATACCCTAGGCTGGACTAGTAGGCACATTCTATTTGCGTGTAAGGATGGTGCAAATTTAAAATTTATACGAATGTCGTTCAAAGGGTGCCAGGGCAGGAGAGATCATTCCTACGTTTTGGGGTATTTTATTCCATTAGGACGAATATTTCATTGAAGAAGGATTTCCTAAGTGCTATTCTTGATATAACAACTGGAAATAAGAAATCAACATGTAGCAAGCCATAGAAAGAGATATTCCCTAATCGAAGTGCTGAGACGCGCACATCTTTACAAATAACAGTATGGGAAAGCCGGAGGTTAATTTGAACTCGGTGCGGCTATAAGGGATCAAGCTGCAGTTTTGTGTAACTTTCCATGTAGTTTAATGAGGGAAATTAGCTCAGAGGTCGTTTTGTAAATGTTTGTTGCATATTTTCAATCTCAAGTCCGTCATTCTGCCTCATGTCGAAAACTGCCTCAAAAGAGTAATCCAGGGTAGATCTTAGTTGTTCTTTATATATCAACAACTTACTTTCCGGGTTCTAAAAGTTCTGTGCTCCAGCCCAATTAGTCTCCAATCCTTTGCAGCTCGAATAAGTATTTCCGGAAGTTGAATGTGCTGGATTATTGCAAATTCTGGTCTCTGTCTGCTTAAGGGGGGGATGACTTCAAGGTTGATTTCAAGGATTTCTGTTAGCGCTTGTCTGCGAGTTTACCTCTTTTGGGCCGAGGATTTCATCGACCAATCCGTGCACCATGAATCAGGCAACACTGGATCAATTATTACATTATGTGCGATAATGTTAAGGTTAGGAGGGGGATACGTATATCAATTTTTCATATTTTCTGCTAACAGAAAAACAGTGCCATAACTAATGATGTGAAATTTGTCGTTGATGTACATTAGAAACGGTAGTGGACCTAGTAAGCTTCCTCAAGCACTCCCACTGGTATTCCAATGAGGCTTGGATAGAAACCCATTTGCATTCACTAGCTGCATTCAGGTGGAGAGTTAATAGGAAAAAGAAGCCGGCAAGGGGTTGCTTTACCGTGACTCTTCCCTATCATGAAAAGCTTGCGATGAGACACGCGATCAAAGGCCTTCGTCATATCTAAGAACAATAATTACTGACTTTCTATCGTTGGCTGCCTTCGTTACTGTGTTCAAAAATGCACCATGAAGGAAGCCATGTTGGTTGGCGTTAATGTGGTCATTGTTCTTATAAGCAAGTGGTTAATTTGTTTTTATTATTCTCTCCATAATACGTGAGAAAAATGGGGTGTGACTGATGGCTATATAATTAAATGAGTCCTGCTTTGAGTAGTTTATGTGAATTGAGACAATGACAGACGTTTTCCATTGATGAGGGAAAGTGCCGACGTTGAAGGAAAGATTAATTAGAATGGACTGCATTATGGAGATATCTGCACATCCAAATTTGAATAGGGCTGGAGGACGGTTTGAAACGATGCAGAGACTGGGGGAGGTCTTGCATAATGGTGTTGCCGTTGGTTGTCATGGATGAGGAGAAATATTTACTGAACGCCTCGGATATCATTACAGGGTCACTTCCACGTGCGTATGACAGACGTGATTTCTGCATTATGCAGAGAGTTACTAGTTCGTAGTAGTTTCAACAGCGCTGCAGACATGTTGGTACAATGTAATGCCTGAAGTTTCTTCTTCTTTTGAATATAATCTAGAAGTGTCCTAACCTCCTTAGACAGATGGTTCATTTGCAAAATCAGAGCGAACTCTTTTGTTCTTTTGAAGCTTGTTTGAATTGAAGCCTACTATTTCAGTTTTGTCTAGAGTACTCAAATTATTTGATATTGTGCCAGATTGAGTTGGAGATCAAGCCACTAACCCCGAGTTGCAAAAAATTGGTTGGCAGCCAGTCGAGGTTCATCGTTAAAGAGCAACCGTCTCATTTTTGGCTTCGAATCATGGGGGAAAATGATCCCATGAGGCTCTATGTTATAGTCTAATGGAAGCTTAGGAGGCGGCAGCGTCAAGTGAATCGATTAGTGGCAACAATTCCGACTGATACGTACGGATGATAAATGCAACTGATCAATAAGGCCCGACGCCCGATAGCCACAGTCAGCCAGATAGAATCTTTCAGGTTATTAAAGGTAGAGTGGTTGTGCAATGAGGCTGAAAGACAATCTCTTGTGAAGATGAGGCAGCCTCCCTCGTGCTTATTTAGCCTGTCTTTCCTAAAGGTTTAGTAACCAAATGTAGCAATCTCTGTCAGGAGTATCGTAGATCAGTCATGTCTCAGTGATCAAGATTAAATCGTATCTGCGTGTATATGACAACAGGCGCAGATCGTACATCTTATTTAGAATTGAGCGACAGTTTAATAGTAACAATGAAAGTGGCTGAGTGGTATTAGCACGTGAATGTGGACAATTGGAGTAAATATCATGAAAGATGTGAGATTTGATACGGGTGGAAGGTCACTGTGAGACTTGCAAGGGGGAATTCTCGTTGGTAGACTATGTTTTGTTAAGCCAGATTCACAAGCTAGATAGGTCCCAGCATGTTTGTTGGTAGAGCCGGTAAGCAGAACGCATTTGTTGAAGATTGAAGAGGCTGTGCAACGTTGGTGGAGGTTATGGCATGGCTGAGGGAAAAACCGAGTAAAATAGAGGAAATCTTGAAGGCGTTTGTAGTAAATCTGTGGGTGGTGGAATGTTGGAAGGCCTTACTTCTAGGTGACTGGAGGCGACAAGAAGCAGGACAGTGGGTGTATGCTTGTGGGCTGAAGCGTTTATTTACCGGCTATGGTGGTCAGTCAGGGGGATCTCGGAAAAATGTAGTCTTATCGCGGAATTGATATGGTTCGTGTGTATGTTTGGGAGGACTAGGTGATGAGCCAGTAATACGGAAGTTAATTTCAGTTCTGGAATAGTAACCAAGGTGGAAGATATGTTAATCGAGGAATCTAGTTATTTGGGGCAGCGAGGGATGGGTTTAATGCTGCGGAGTTCTTAAGTGGCACTGAAATGAAAAGATACAGGTCTGACAGAGGTAACTGCACCTCCTGAAGGGGCTCAGCTATGGGAACATGGTTGATCTAAAACGATAGGAGGCAGTACCTTGTTTTTATATACGGGCTTGGCAGGGACCTTATGAGATGAAAGAGGACTAACTGTTTTGCTTGAAGTCCTTCTACTGCGGAGAGTCGCGACAACGCTAGTCATTTCGAGGCCCGCAGCATGGGGAGGCGGGATGGAGTATGACGGGGAAATAGAGGAACTGGCTTTGGCGACCGTACTTTAAAGTAGGTGCGGGGCGGACGGGTTTTTGAGCCTGAGGGAGGAAGGTGAATTTGGGCTTCTGGAGACTAGGTGGGTAAGTTTGGACGGTGGCTGAACTATTGGATGCGAGCTCGATATATCTAGGTCTACAACCGCGTGGCCTAAACCCGTGGATGGCATTAGCTCTAACGAACTTCTGTTACGACGACAAATGTATTCTGGAGAAACAATGCTTATTTTAATAGATGACCCCGCCATAACTTGCCGTGGGTCCTTTGCTAGTGGCAGCTTGTAAATCAAATGCGTTTGACTGGAATAGTGCGAGGCGTTTGCAACGATTTCCCTCTGAAGGGGTGTTTTGTAATTATTTATTTTTAGGGTTTTAAAAGTTATGGTCGCGATAATAATTCTTCGCTTGCTGATGAATATCTTTGCTAGAATTTTTATTTGAAATTGCAGCATGAAAGGACAACTAAGACGTCGAGTCTGCTGCCTCAACCTTTGCAGTTGACACGGTGTGTGGGCCATGGTGCGTGCGGCCAAGAGATAATCTCTATGGCTATTCATGTCAAAACAATCAGGGATGGTAAAGACATAGTGTTATATGGCTTATCCACTCTACTCGATGCTTTGCAGGCCAGCATGTCCCAGAATTTGCCAGTGGCCACCAGGCCACGGTTATCCAGCTGTGATTTAGGATCGATGAGTTGAGATGGGGGTGCAATCTTTGACTTGATGCGCTCCAAACTATTAACGTGGCCCTAATAACGTGAATAGTCTTCTTTCGAAAATCTGCGCCCTACCATAGGCCTCACCCACCAAGTCACTAAGTACTACGGCGCATTGGTTCATTGTTCGCAAACGAGGGCCAACGTTGGAAAGTTTTGTGGTGTTAGTTGCGCGAAATCTGTCACTGGCGCTCTTAGCTTGTGGTTGGACACCACGAGCCATTCTACTTTTGCTTGGAAATTGAAAGTTTGGGAGGAAAATCTAAATAAATTTGTGAAAAGCGACCAATTCCAGTTTTTACGGCTATAGCGATCGGGGGATACTGCGTGCGAGCTGAGGGAGCAAGGTTAAATAAGCATCTAAAACGTGGGCCTTCAAGTAAGCTAACGGGGCGATATTACACTGCGACAAATAACAGCCTTCAAATCACCCGCTAAAATAAATAATACACGATAATGTGACGTAAGACAGGTCTGAGCTGGGAATGTGACTGCGTAAGCTTAGACAAAAATTAGCAAAATAATTAAACACTGATCAGTTGAAAATTAAAGGCTCAGAAAAATCAGTCCAATTGTTGTGCCTGTGAAAATGATTCTAACTCAGAGAATGATGCAGGAATAAAAAGCGGTAACTAAAAAATATCCACGATGAAATCGACAGCCAGGGACGATCTCTAAGCGTGAGTGATCGCGTGTTCCTCAACGCTCAACTTCCTGCTTAGCCATGAAATTGTCTCTAAAAAAGCATACAACACCTTCGGAAAACTAGATACACTGAATTGGGATACTCGTAGCTGGAGTGCTTATTTGAAAGATGCCTCGAAAAGATCAAGAAAAGCCTCCGCAAGCACCAGAACGAAGTTCTTTAACTGAAGCAAACAGATCACAGGAGTTAAGCAGACTAGTGGACCCCGACGGTAAGATCAATAAAAATATAGATAGAAGCTGCAGGAAGCACATCCTTACAAACCGAAAGGATCTGGAAGCAGTTCGCAGAGTTCCGAAGTCAGGCAGCAAAAGTACAAAAGGCGGCCGGCGGAAGTTTAAGGTTAACTTCGGGAAAATTTTTGAAGAACCCCAAAAGGTGTTTGCTGTTAAGGCAATCAAAGAAGCATATAGTGACGTTTCAGTGACGCTCACGTCGGGTGATGGAGTATAATCGTAAAAGGGCAGTAATAAAGCCAGCTTCCTCAGCCGGTACTTTGTAAGCCTGGGTGTCAGGAAGTGGCAATTATTTATCATCAGGATTACCCAACTGCAGTTAAAATCTGAGAACACCCAATAACCAAAGGAAAAGATAAATCCAAACAGATGCAAGGGACCCACCCAGGTGTCTTAAAACCTTTAGCCCTATGCCGAAAAGTTACGCATGTAGTCCTTTTCTGGCCTCCATTGATCCTGGCAAAATAACACTGCAATGGAATTTTACAGCTGTCGTAGATGTCCACAAAGGAGTTCCGCACAAACAGGTAGAAAACTATCGACTTATTTGCTTCACGTTTATTTTTTGCTGATGTCTTGAGGGGTTTGCGGCGGAGTACTTGAGTACATACCTGAAGAACTACTCACTTTTGCGCAAAGTATGGCATGAGGTCTCTGAGAATATGTTGTCTCTTGACCTCCTTAGGGTCTGCAAATGAGATCACCGAGTAATTGGGTGAGAGGAATGCTGTGTAGGTAAGCTGTTTACACTTCAAAAAAAGCGTTTGATTCCAATAATTATCGATCACCGATGCATAATGGCTAGTCTTTCGTGATCCAAGCCTCCGAATGTTTTACATTTTTGATTTACTGACGAATAAAGATTTTCGTGTAAGGTAAGGTAACGCAGGTACAGAGGGTGTTCGGCACCAAAGGTCATTTATAGGGCCGCTAATATGCCTTCCTTACATGAAGGAACTTCCAGCGCAGTAGAAAATACTGTGCCTCTTCTTTACGGATGACAAAGGTCGTGGAAGCAATTATTCCGGAGAGGCTTGGGGGGATGAAAACATAACTAACTGTGCTGAAAAATGGGGTAGGCCATTAGCAAAATTAAAAGCCACTCACCAAATAGTGCATCGGAAATCATCGTAGTGGAAATCGGTAAGTTTCTAATTGATACGGTTCAGCGAACTGCGAACATAGAAAAAATCACGGCAACAGACTACAAGTTGACTGAGCAGTACGAGGTTACTGTCCGAGAAGCAAGGAAGAAGCTTTTCAGACTGCAGCACATGGTATCCGAAGGCACTTACCTTTATGTAAAGCGATAGCCAAGCCACATTAGGATTGCTGCCCAGAGGCACTGGCACAGTCTCTCATATAGTATGGGGCTCGCTCCGACAATGTTCAGCGACTGGCTACCGCAATGGCTGAGATTAAGAGGAGCAAATCCTATGCCAGAAAGCTAAATGACCTAAACCCGAATTAAAGAAGGAAAGCAATGGGACTGAAATGCTTAATATGCTGGGATGTGTGATGCGGGTAACATAGGAACATGCTCAGGCACGTGAAGCAATCGTGCCAACATGTGGCCGTTCCCTTCAGGCCAACCCCGAACCAGAAATTTTCTGCGAAAAAAGTGGTCTGGCCTAGAAAAGCCTATCATTAGAGTCGTAACATCTAGACGGGTTAAAATTTCCTTTCCTCTTTTCTTCTCGTTCTTCTTCTCATGCCAAACAACTCCTGCCAAACTTGCTAGTAACGACATTGGTTTTAATCGTCGTCTATTTTCGGCTCAGTGCATTTACCCTCCGTTGTTCCGGCCCTGTGCTCTTTATTTGAAATTATTTCGCGGATATTTGGTGCTTTCACGGGACACTTTACTTGGGGAAGCTTGTTTTGTTGCATTCCACGTTCATTTCATTTTAACTCTCACGTTGGTCGAGTGTAGACGTTCCGTTTGTTTACACTGGTTTTTGGCTGTCACACGCAGACGATATTATGTCGGACCTCATTAAATGTGCAGGATCTTTCGTATTTGTCTGAACCACGAGAAAGTTACTTTCTGTGTATTCTCTTTCATCAAGCATTCATTTTTACATATTAATTATTATTTTTGACTACCATCTGGCTGGATAGTGACTGGATCTCAACCTCTCAACTAGTTCAACCAACTAAAAACCACATTATGAAACATTTTCCGGAAAGGCAAATCACTTTGAAGATCGCTTTTTCATGCAAACCCGTGGTTTTCTTTTAAATTTTTAAACAGTAATGCCAGACTGTTCCTTGAATACACCCAATGTAAATTTCGATATCTGTTGTCCCCTATAAATAATCTCACCCTCCTAATGCCTCATTACTTTACTCACACTGTAGGCATTAATGCGACGGAAGGATCACTTCTGCAATTTACGAGGTTCCCAGAGAGTCAGATTCCTTTCATCCTTAGTATTAGAGGAAGTAAAATGCATCGGCTTGCCCAGTGCACAGCAAGTCCTGACCAGCTTACACAGCAGAAGCTACTAGCGAGAAATTCGGCTTTTGTGCAGAAAGAAAACAAAACCAAAAATTGCTCTGCAGATGCAGGAAGAATCGACGGAACGTTTATTTATCCGAGTAACAGACCGTCGTTTCTTGGACCCCAAATGAAAGCGTTACTTTAACGACCTTCACCGATGAAAATGTGTTCTGACTCCTTTGCTCGACTAAAATATTAGCAGGCATAGGTCCTGAAGATTCAATTCTAAAGTACGGCGCGGTTTCACTCATTGGTGCATTGAGTCCCATTCGTAATTCATCCATATGCAGGCATTCCATTCCCGACTGTTGAGGAGCAGTCGCTACTGTGTCCATCCCCAAATCTAGTGACTGCAATGTCCCAGCCAAAGGGTTTCACTCCAACTGTCTTAAATCATGCGGGCTCAAACTAACAAAACACGCCATCCTGAAACGCCTAACCTCCTTGGTTTGTGCGCCCGATGACCCCTTCAGTTTGCGTACAAAACACATAGGTCCGCTTTGAATGCTGCAGCTTTCCTGGTTTACAACATTACAAAATACTTCGGCGCATCAATCAAATCTGTTCCATTTGCATTAGTAGATTATTCTTCTGGGTTCAACTCTCTCATTGTTTTTATTTCATCGCAAACTAGGGCAGTTCTGCTCTCCAAAGAGTTTCTTGGTGTGACTATCGTACTACTTCAGCAACAGAACTCAATACCCAAGACCGAGACGAATCAAATCATCCCCGGTTGTAGATAATTCTGGCGACCGCCATGGAGTGGCTTTTTCTCCTTATTTGTTTTCAAAATACATCAGCAACCTACATGCCAGTTCCCCTAGTCAGCTAATTATTTATGTTGAGTTTGTCGCTCTGTCTCGGTTTGCGCCTGACACTAAAGGTTTTTTAATCATTTTCAACAATGTCTCCCATTTGCGACTTTTCTCTTCCCTCTTGGGTATAGTTTAATTTAGCAAAATGTATTCAGTTTTTTTTTACTACTCGGTCTGCTTACCCTGCTGACCCCTCGTTTATTAGCAATAAGCCTGCAGCTAGAGTAGACTCCGTCAGGTAATTGGGACTCATTACTGGTGACAAATTAGGGTAGTTCTTTCACAGTGCCAGTTGTGCGAAAGTGAAAGAAGACTATAACTCTACATAAAAAGACGGGCCTTTCCAGGTAAAGTAAAACAACATCCTTATTTGCTTGCTGATGTGCTTTCTACTCTTTTCTGTTTTTCCGCCGTCATTTCATGTTTTATTATAGAATGACTTCAGAAACATTTATAGTGGTTTATCTCTCATCATTGGTGCGTTTCATACAGGTAAAAGAAATCTGTGCCATGCCGTTCGACATGCATAATATCCGCGCGCAAAACTTCGACAAAAGGACTTCAGACACATTCCACGTCTTACTCAGTAACCTTCATTGGTGCCCTTTTGTTACCGGGAATCGTTCTACCTTACGCTGCAGAAACCCTTGCAATAATATGTATATATGAACTAAACCGTTTTCTATCCAACCCTAAGTCTTACGTTCAAGAACACCTCATGACTAATTTTCTACAAAATCTCTCGTGAACTTCAACTGCTGACTATTCGCTATGTTCTTCTCCAACTCTATATTCTGATGAGGTGGCGAAAGCATCAACTTCGACTGAGGTGAAGAAACCTGCGTGCGCAACTTTCCAAACAATGCAATAAAATGCATTGGCTAAACAAAATATGTGGATGTGATACAACCCCGAAACATCTGTCATTCCTAAGACAAAAACTTAAAATCCGGCGCAGTATTGGAAGCAAGGGAAGCTCGCTGACATCGCACCGACCTGGACGCTCACGTGTTTGTTGACATCAATTTGGCTTTACGTTAACAGAATTGAACCGAATTTTGAACTCTGGGGCGAAGATACTCAAAGATGTGCATATAGTGGTTCAGATAACATTCAAACAAGATATAATAGGCGGCAGAAAAGGAATCGGGGCAGCCGTCCTTGTGCATCACGCCTAAAAAATTGTAGTCCGCCGTTCACAATACCCTCGGCGAACGGGCAAACAACCTCATTCTTTATCAGACTTCGGAATAAAGCAACATTTATTGTGTGAGCACAATGAGCTTCAGATAGGATTACTGAGGAGGACGCCAAACCATCGGGCATGCTAATCTGAAATAATAACTTCGACTATCCGGACATCAAACTGGAAAACGTAAGCATCTTGACCGGAACTCCAGGATAGACAATGCTACAATGGCTATTTCTATATGGCCTGACTGAACGCGCAAGACAAAAAACTAGGCATTTAGTAGGACACTGCCTGTCGCTGATAAACTGGAAAATTACCAGCTATAAACGGGGTATAAGAACTTCAACAGTTAAAGAGCCCCAGGCGAATGCGTGCAGGCGTTGACTAAATTTGTGCTTTCGGTTCCCACTCAAATGATAACTAAATCCTCTCTAAGGTTTTAGAGTGGGATTGAAGAAATGGAGCAGGAATCACCAGGGACATCCTGGCTATCAGAAAACTAAGGCTCGATCATAGAAGGGAGCTCGGGATGGCGAAAAATCTCCAGATCCCAAAAATTCCAGAAATACTTACAGCAGAAGAGCAGTTTTTGACAGAGTTAGGCTTGGTTTATGAGCTTACGGCTGCCAGTCCGAATGGGCTACATCTGGCGAGCGTTTAACCTGGGTGCACCTATTGCGAGCGATTTCGAACCCTTCAAAAAGTTCGCTAAAGCGGGCCGCAAGGCATGAGGTCATTTTTAGGCTCAGCTCGATGATATCTTCAGGGATTTCAGTGTTTAATTCACTGTACTCGACTACCGCATGACTTCACCTGCAGTATTTTGTTCGAACAAAGGCGCTGCACGTTCAGAAGGAAAGATTGTTTTTAGGTGGTATATAAGCTGCTCGCCAAGATTATGGCTAAATGCCCCATGAAATAAGAAGTTTCTCTCCGATGCCGATGAGCGTACCGTGATCCAGCTGATGCGTTCGAGGTATTGAAGGGCCTGTCAGACATCAAATGTTAGTAACTATTCATTGTTATAACAATTGTGTTCAGACGGATGCAAAGTAGAAAACGAAAGAACAAACAAGCCACAGTTTCCAACGATAATGTGGTCCACTTTGAAACCGACTGCCAAAACAAGTAGTTAATAGCAATAACGAGGATAGATTTAAGAAAGCTCTGGATGCCTTCTGGGCGGCAGTGTACCCAGAGTTAGAGCGATGTTTCAAGCAAAAGCTCAAAAAGTATCTGCTGTATCTGATGCTGAACTTTGCAATTTGCCCTTCCGAAACATCATGCAACATGTTGGAAGCTGGAACCAATAACACACTTATCTGAACGCTGTGGTGGCTAGAAGCCAGGAAATCGGCCTGTGCAAGCTAACCTGAACTCTGTAGTAGAGATCTTTGCCGTTCAAATGAATAAAGACAGTATTAGTGGCAGTTCACAAATGTGGCCTGCGGTCGGAAGCAGAAAAATGCAAATGAGTGACACTGACAAGCGTTCTATACAAAATTTTAGAATTGATAGACGTGTCACTACCAGGATTTCCATTCCGTTTACCTACTTACTTCCATTTATTCTGGCCATTTTATTTATCTATTTATGTTCCCTCTTCGACCCGCTATAACCCCTCAGATAGAGCCTTCCAGACTGCAGTTTCCTCCATTATTTCAGGCTGCCTAGACGCACCGCAAGTACCGCTCCAGATTACTTAAAAATATATGAATTTTAGACCATGCTGAAACAGGACTGTGATTTTAACCGGTATAATTCGCCAACAAGGACTTAAGGTCCCTACTACAAATCTGCTCGGAACCAGAAGTCGTGTGATGCGGTCCCCGTCGCAAGGTGTCATGAACAGACCAATCTTCCAGAATACATAACTGGACCCAACTGCATCTAAATTACCCATCGCACTAACACTGAACATTCGCAAAACCCGCACATATAAACCCTGCCGTTCTATTATATTTCTACTCCAGAAACCTTCTCCAGTTCCCACCTGGATCATGACTGCTAACAGTTTGATCCCTCAATCGGAGGAACCAAAAAGATCAACCCTCGTTTCAAATTGCCATTGAGTATTTTATTTACCGTAATCTGCGCTACTCTACCTTTTCTCCTCGACATCAGTGACGCTTTCTCGCCGCGCCTTGAAGCAATGTTTTGCTATTATCCGCATCATTGTTCACCTCTATTTCACATTCCCAAACAGATTTTGCTCGTTTTCTTGGCGGAAAAAGCCACCGTACAAGACACGACCATTAGCTTCCAGTCCCATTTTGAGTTTACCCTTCAATTGTCCTTCTCCGTCCTTTCCTTCAATCTTTTTAGCCAGGCTCGTAAATTTTTCTTCCGTGACTCACGATTCGCTGGCCTTCTGTGCCCCAAATTACCGTCCTTGGGCGGTGCATAAACTCGTTAAATTTTGAGCATGTCGACCACATCCCGACACTTGCCGCTGTTGTTCAAACGAATTTTGTGACTGCGATACGCAATATTAGTTTATCTGAAAGTCAGATATGCTAAGTTGCAGCGGCACTTTTCCTTGACACTTGACTTTTCCAAGTTTATTATTTTGCACCATCTGTCCGATACTGTCTCTGGCCTAAGTGAATCCCTCCTTCGGAAAGAAGAAGCTAGGGCACTAAGGCATAAAAATCACCCCATAATACTTTCAAAACTATATAAATTAAGATCCCATGATCGCAAACCATCAGTGAACTTCCTAGTTTTGCCTAATGGTGAGTCTGCGACAACCCCAAAAGACATAGCTGAGGCGTTCAATCAATATTTCGCCTCCTCCATGACCCCAGCTGCAGTCAGCGACCCACCCGAACTACAAAATAGGAATAACTACCTTATCTTCTGTGTCCGATGTTAACACTGTTGAACGACATTTAACCAATTTCAAACCAGGGTCTTACCAAGGCCCTGATGGCATTCCTCCATCAGCTGTTTTTATTTGTGGCCCTGACCTACCTTTGCTACTGCTCAACCTCTTCACACTCCCAGTTAACTCTGGTGCAGTTCCGGTCAACTGGAAGCACTCTATAATAACCCCTATCCATAAAAAGAGGTGTCTGCATGATATATCCAATTACCGTCCCATCAACCACACGCCTGTTATCTCCAGGGTTATGGAGAAGGCGGTAAAACGATCCATCGTGGACTACCTTCTAGCCTCCAACCTCCGTAACCACAAACAGCACGGATTTCTCCAATCTCGTTCTTGCCCCACCTGTCAATTTGACTTCCTGAACTTCCTAACTAACCTAGCGAACAGGGGTATGGCATTCTCAGTCATCTACCTCGATATGTCTAAAACCATTGACCGTGTACCTCATCTGCACCTTTTATCCAAACTAAGCTCCTTTGGCATCACCGATCCTCTTCTATCCTGGCTCTCGTCTTACTTAACCCAAAAATCACAGGTGGTCTCCATTGACGGCATTACCTCCAATCCCAGACCTGTAACTAGTGGCGTCATACAGGGCAGCGTACTTGGTCCCCTGCTATTCCTTAAGTACAATAATGATGCACTAGATTCAATATCTCACGGCGTCCCTTTCCTGTTTGCTGATGACATAAAAATAGTTTACCCTCTTAAATCGAATGAAGTTAATATTGCGGTTAGAGACATTTGTGCAGATTTGTCTGCCTTAGACGACAGGTGTACCTCCCAGAAGATGAGCTTCTCTGCTGAAAAAAGCAAACTACTCACATATACGTATACATTACCTAAGGATTCAATTTTGCTACATGGATCTCCTATTGCATGTAAACCCACAATCCGTGACCCTGGTCTCAACTACTCAGCCTCTCTTAATTTCTCAGGGCACGTGGTTATTCACTCGGCTAAAGCTAGGAGAAATGTGTGATTTGTCGCACAGTGAAACTATTCCAGAGCGTCCTCAGCTTTTATAAAGCACACGTCTGAGCGCTCTTTGAGTATGGCACTTTGATATACTCCAGCATGTCAAAATCGGATAGGATCCCTATTGAAAGTATTTAGAGACGCTTCACTGAGCAAGTGATAGGTTGGTCGAAGACTCTGAATTACAAGGAACGCTGTCTAGCCTTCAAACTTGAGCCACTTTGGATACGGCGACTGAAAATTAACCTGGTTTTTCTGCATAACCTGGTGAATAGGCGCTCCTTCTCCACCGACCAACTTATATTCTCCTTTGCCAACACCTATTCCCTCCGTCATAGGTCCCTAACCATCCATACGGAAATCGCCAAATCCTCTTTAAGGTCGCATTTCTTTCTTGTTGTTTATGCCAAACTTTGGAACAAACTTCCTATCAGCATTCGGTGCATACAGAACCAATCTAGTTTTAAAGCTGCCTTAAACGCTTACCCAAGTGTCACCCGGGTTCTTCAATTGACCAACACCCCTAACTCGAAAGAGCGTGCCTTTGAGTCAGACATGGATTTCTAAATACATATCCCTCTCCCTGCTTTCCATAACACTCAATCTGAGGGCGCATAGAATCTAATATACTAGCGTAATACGGACAACACCGCATTTATGACCTTTATCTCTCAGAGACTCGGGCGTACGAAGTTTGGTTAGGAATATAACAGTTACTACAGTAGAGTCTCCAAAACCTAGATCTCGGCCAACAACACTAAATAACATTAAGGTCCGTGATAGCAGAAGGATGCTGGATTCTATGACAGCTATAACCGCGATTAATCCTCCTTATATCGGTCTTCTTACCTCGGATTCCTGTAACCATAGATTTCTCTGCTCCTGATATGCTCTGCCAACATAAAGGATCCTGTCTTTATGCTGGGTATTGCCGGAACTAGTTTCTCTCTTCGTAGATATTTCATCAGAGAAAATTTTCGAGGTTCCTTTTACTCTTCCTACCTACTCATGTTGCTTCCCAGTAACCTGCTGACGCTAACCAGGTAGACTCCTTTCCCTTAAGTACCCAGCCTAGTTTCGCTTATTAAAAAAAATCTGTCCATGTCACACAGACGATATGATTCGCTTTTGCAAAACACAGTAAGCTTCAAGTAGCACTCGTAAATGAAAACAAGACAAGGCGTTGACGATGACGGAGTCATACGTACAGGTCTGCGTTTTACGGCATAAACTACCATCCTCCGCGTGCTTGCTTATCCCCACTTTCGTTTCTTTAGTCCGTGCGAAAACCTAAATGACTGCGACAGGTTTGCTTTAGCATCTCCGAACGTGGGGAAAACAGACCAACCCCAGCAGTTGCGAAAAAAAACGCGGAAAATTAAGGTCAGGCGGAGGAACTATGGAAAGTACCTATATGGGCTCAACCATTCCTCTGTTATAAAAAAGAGAAAAAGTCTCCACTGGAGTAGATTGACCCCAGCGACCAAAGCACACTCGGGCTGCGAAGGAATGGGCCACCTTCTACAATAGATATGTATGCCATCAGCCCAGACCTGACCCTGAGAAAGGGGAAACTCCACACCGCCCTTGTTCGGCAAACAAGCGTTTGGCTACTTTGTTGGTCGGTCCGGGGAAGTAGCTCATCAGGCTATCCACTTATGCTTCACCACCCACCCCTTTATTTTTTAACATTCCCCTGTTCCCCCAACCGCACACCTGGTACGTATGCTGACGTCTATAACAAATGCCGTCGTTCTTTCTTAATTATTCACGCAGGCTTACTGAAATTACTATGTGGTAAAAGTTGCTGTCGTCCTGTTTAACCACAAATTACCGATCCCGAAATTCTCATGCTTCTCCCTTCTCTTCTTTCCACGATTTCTCGTATCAAATTCTGTCCTAGCATCCAGCCCACACTGCCATCCGCGACCCATTAAGTTGTGCCCTTTCTTGGCAACTAGAAGTAGTAAACTTCGGCGAAACATCACATGATCAGTTATAACTGACTCCCCGTAGCATTAACACCGCGCCCGTAGTCCAGAAGAGTCCCACAAGCAGAACAAATAGTGACTATATTCCCTAACCATTGCGCTGGCTGTCCTATCAGACCACTGTAATCGGCATCTGCGAAGATGTCGGAAGATAAACAGGAACTCGTTTCAAATAAGGACTATAAAGCACAGGACTGACTGAGCCATATGCTCTATAGGGTGCGAGCAGCCGATGTTTGTTGCATACTTCCCGTCAACGGAAACTACCCCCTGCGGGTTTCACGACAGTTGTCTGGTTCCTGTAATCTTCGCAAGAATCTGACTGTTATTACTGTCCCCATTTTTGTTTACTCACCTTAACACCAGCTGGAACAAATTCCAGACTGCCCCTCTCTCTCCGGCTCTTCTCCAGGCTCGCCAATGACCACAGATGAAATGCAAACTATCGCCTAAAGCTCCACTCCATCCTTCGCGCTGGTTGTCTATCCCCGTTAGGAAGCTGCTGTCTAGCACCTGGCCACGCGACCCTGAGACAAGTCAAACCACGCTGTTGACCGACCCGGGTGCCCATCTCAGATGGACCTTCATGAGTGTCCAAACAGTTACTATCACTACCAAAATGCCGCACAACCCCCCAACCTCCAAACCCGTACCGCCACAGAACACCATAATCTTCAATATTAATCAAAGACAACACAAGTCATTCATGGCAAGTGTATTTAAGGGTTGATTGCAAACCTTACACGTACCCGTCTACTTCCCGCCACACATCACAATCCGCCCCCAGCCGCATAAGTCCAGTGACCATTTTCGTAAGTTACATTGTCTCTCTGTCTACAATTTTTCGTATACTTTCGTCCCGCAAATTGTCTGATGCAACCTTGAAGGTTTTTCCTGTTTCATTTTAAGCATTATTTTGACTACTGAATGTTGTTGATAACCATTCTCTATCCACCTCATATGATATCCAGTGTGATTTCAATTCTCCATCCCGCTACTGCATCCGTATTGATCTTCATCTTCACCATATTACCCTCCTTATTTTTGATGAGCCCGGCAATTTGACAACACCCACCATTGATAGTGACTAAACTTCCACCTTGAAAAGTCGCTCCTGTGAGGCTAAAAAAGAATTGCTATGGAAATGGACCGAATATGTTATAAGGCATTTTCGGAAATTAAGAAAATGGTAATATGGAGAACCTCATCATTGTTTGAACGGACGATTTTGGGTATATATAAACGTGAAACCGGAAATGGCGTCACTTGTGCTCTCATGGCTGCCACGGCTGTTCGTGCGGTCGCTGCTGCTGCTGGGGTGTTTAGATGTCACGTTCGCCGTTTTTATGCTAGTTTTTCCGATTTTGAGTCTGATTTGGAAATTAAAGTAGTCGTCGGTAAGTCTGTTATCTTCTCAAGTAATATTAATTTGAAGGATTTCAAATATTGACCGTTATTACACGCGCAATCGTAAGCTAACCCCAGAGCAGTAGGCGCACGTAATTAGCATAATGGAAATTTTTGGAAATTCTAGAGAGGTTTGTCGATATGCGCGGGATAAGTTCAACCGCCCAGTTACAGTTCGGGATGTTGATAGTAAATTCCGGTTAATGGATGACCGGAACGACGTCGTTCGCGTAAAAGATTTATTGCGCGGACAAGATAGTCTCAGGTTGCTGAAAATGGAGGATGTAGTTGTGTTTGCGTTTTTCGTGCCTGATAGTGTCAGGCACGAAAAAAGTGTAAAGTGGGCACTAAATTTTGGTATTTTTACGACTAATGGGGTTGAGGTAGAAAATAGGCATTGTCTATCAGCACAAGCATTATTATTACTATTATTCACCATTTCCATTGCAGGTAGACCTGATGAGCCCAAGAAGACGTCGGACAGATGAAGAGGAGGCAAACGAAGGACGACGGATGTGCAAGGAACAAGGACCGCGGGAGGGACGGGATTGACGAGAACGCCCCCACGGCCCCGTTTGGGGCCACCACTATTTGATTACGGTCACCGATTTCCAAAATCGGTTATTTCTGTTATGAGTTCATTGTGTGTATTAGGTTGTTGGTACGTGAGTCTTCTTTCACGTGCGCAACAAAGGTTGGGGTTTTGGTGCTCATTCGTTTAGGAGTAGTGAAACTAGTCCACTGTACGCATGTAAATGTTAGAAGTGCATGCTGAGGCAGACAGGTTTGCGTTTCCCTAGAGATGCTTATAGGTGTCGTTCGCCATATATACCTGGCCAAAGAGAGAGGGCGATTGACATGACACGGGGTTGGCAGAGGGGTCGTACGTTTTGCCGTTGGGCATTATATGCATATATCGCACGACTAAGTGGCTAACGGGTAAATGCATGT